>JAKCPI010003073.1:0-60083 GCA_023213315.1 Euborellia annulipes
TCTTTATATATTAACCAGGGCCGCAGACAGACTTGACGGGCCCCGGGGCTACTTACTAATACGGGCCCCCCCCCCCAAAAAAAAAACAGTTTTTTTTACTATGTAAAAAGCTATTGGGTCCTTCATGCCAACAATTTTTTACACAGTTTTTGAAATAGTTATACATAGCTTACAATATTTATTTAAATAAAGTTATTTAAAAATTTTTCAAAGTTTCCTAAACAAAGAGTTAGAATAATTTATCGAGGCCAGATCCGGACAGATGATTTTCGGGAGAATCTGGGGGTATGGAAATTTTTTGGAAAATTAGCCACTGAAATCTGCGTTTTTGGGTCGTGAAAAAGGTCAAACTTTATTTGAGCTTAAAGGACCCGGGCCCCCTGAGGAAAAAAATTTCAGAAAAATGATTTGTTTTAATTGAAATTTTAAGATTTGAGCTCAAAGGGCCCGGGCCCCCTGAGGAAAAAAATTTCAAGAAAATGATTTTTTTTAATTTTTTTTTTTTTAATTGAAATTTTAACCATGAAAATTATTTTTTATTAGAATTTTAAGGTGGGACCGCAGTGGGCCCGGGCCCTCCGAGGGGGCCCGGGCCCCGGGGATATAGCCCTCCCTGCCCCCCCTGTCTGCGGCCCTGATATTAACATATATAGTGGTAAGAGAAAATAAAAAATAATAATTATAGTATATAAAATTATTATAGTTGAAATTTTATTAATTTTCATCATTATCTTGTTAATAAATTGATGGTGATGATTGGCATTTTCTATATGATCCGTCAATGAGAGATGGATTTGGGGACTGTGGCTGGTTGTTGGGGTGGACGATTGCTCTATTACATTCCTTTCCAAAGTTAATTGGAATTTATAGCTAATTAGTTGACTCGATTAAACCCTCAAATAGTGCTGCATTCGAATCACATTTGTCCAAATGCAATTTTTAAATTAATGCAATGAAAACTTTGCCATGATATATTATTCATAATCAATATGTTTCCAATTTATTGTAGGCCTATTATTATAATTTGGTTAAAATTTTTTATTTATTTATTTTATTTATATACAAATTTAGCTTTGAGGTAATGAAAAAGACAAAAGAAAGAGACAGAAGAGAGGGTTATTTGGATCCTTTGAAATTTATTATTTTTTTTTTTTGATGTATTCAGGAATAACATCATATTCCTTAATAACAATAAATCCTCCCCTCCCCCCATCATTACATGTATTCGCCACTTATTAATTTATTTTTTTTCCCGTTCTAAATACCTTTTAAAAAATTTCTTAGAAAAGATTTTGTATGAACAACAATTTCAATGAATACAATACCTCATTTATATTCCAAGTGACAAAATAAGAAAAAACTTCGTCATGATTTAGCGTTGAAATGTCAAAATATTTCGAAATAATTAATATTTAAAATTATGTTTAGTTAAACAAATGACTGCACTGTTTTTAAAACGGCAACAGCGCCAACGAAAAGCACCATTTTCTCCTTTCTATTCACGTTTGTTATTGGTGTTGGTACGCGGTACAGTACACAATGGAGCACAAATGTCACGACAACGACGTTGAGAATTTCTCCCAAGATAAACACACCAACACTCTTACACATATTCGTATCACTTATATACATCAGCACAAAGAGAGGGAGAGAGAGTGGGAGAGAAATGCGTTCGTAGGTTGGAAGAAAAGTTATATTAGATTCGTGATTCGTTGCTTTCCCTCCATTGGGTCGCATGGAAAATTCAAAAGCATTTTCCGAGTAAGAAACGAGCATAGGCGACAGGAACTTAAGTCCAACTGTCGAGGAGCAACACCAAAAATTCATTTAATTCTTTTGAAATAAAACATATCAATACTTTATATAAATATTATATAATAAAAATTAATAAAAAAAAAAAAAAAAAAATTGGAAAGAAAAATAAATTCGCTAAAATTATTTATTATTAAGTTATATCAATGGTGTGAGTTTACATTTTCTTATTTTTCCTTTGCCGTTAGGAACATATTTTGGAATATTAAAGACAGTTGCGCCCGAGAAAAAAAAAACAATCTGGCCCATCGCACGACCTGACTCTTGTTATGGGAAATGGAAAAGACTGGCAAAAAGACGACAGGAAAAATGCCAGGGGCCACTCACAAAAAGCGAGCATTTTATTTTATTATTTATAGTCAAAATTTTTTTTTATCAATAGTGATGAATTAATTTTTTTGATCAAAGTAAAAAAAAAGTAGTAGTATATTTTTATCTATATAGTCTATATATATATATATATGGGGTCGCCCAGATATTACCTAACGCTTTGGGGAGGGGGGTAGGTGTCTGGACAAAACTTTACTAATTGTGACATGGGGGACCACCCAGTCAGTTTTTTTTTCGATTTTCTCAAAATTCGCTCCAACGATTTTGATTAAAATTCAAAAATCAATTATTTTTTAGATGCTCTTTAAAATGTATATTCTCATTTTGCCATTGAAATCTTCTGAAGACCACTTTACTCTTGAACTTGAAGAGGAGAAATTGTTCCCTTGATAACAAAATATAAATATTTTCCCATACTTATAAATTTTACATCTTGAAAATCGAATGTACCGTACTGTCGGAAACTAGACACATGTCGACACAAAAAATCTGTAGTGACAAGCACAGAACACAAATTTCCATTACAGAAGGTAAGAGAAAGTTGTGCGCTGTGCGACCAGATTTTTTAAATTTAATTTAAAGCCTTACCGCTGGTTAAGCTGACTTTACATAACCTCTAAATAACAAACCGTAAGCCATATAAGGGATATTTATTTGACGATTTAATTCACCAACAACTTGCATAATGAAAAAGAAATGTGTAATATTTAAAATAAATAAAGAACATATCTTTTTAATAAAAATTATATTTTATATGCCTTTTATTTTTTATGCTTAAAAAAATACATTATATGAGGTCATTTCGAAGGGATTTCAACATATGGTATCAAAATTTATTTAAATTTATTCGGTAATTAAAATGTTATTAGTAAGCAATCCTTAATTAATTTCCCCCAGAGTAGAAGAAAGTAAACAAATCATAATCCAATAGCATGAATTTTAACTTAATCCTACATCTCCATATATATTCAATTATTTCGTTTCAATTATCTTTTTTTTTAGAGAAAAAAAGGATGAGAACGAGGGGAAAGGAATAAGAGATAAAAGCTTTTAAAAAGTACGAGTATGGGTGGAAAGGGATGAACCCCGAACCGGGGGGCTTAACGTGGCACGCACCACTCCTGTAGCACCAGCCAATTCTCTTATTCATGTCTAAAGGCAGGAGTTGGAGGTCCAGGGTATTTGCGAGTGGGGTAGGCTCTGGGCTTGGAGTATTAATACCCCCCCTCGAGTTAATCTTTTCTTGCAATCTCAGGGGCTTGTTTTAATAGATTTAACTTGGCAATAGCGCCAGAGACCTCCACTCAGCCCTTCATTCTTGATTAAAGTGAATAATGAAACCGAGTATTTCCCTCGACACTATAGTCCTAACCTTGTGCCCCACACAACTCTCTTCTTTTCGCCTCACGCCCCCCTCCCCCTCTTGAACTAAGAGGTTCTAGCTAGTTCGCTAAAAACTTTAATTTTAGACAAAAGATTAGAAGCTTGATAAAAGCGGATGCTCCAAAGTTAAACCGCATCATCATTTCAAAATTGGTAATATTATAGAATCAAGGACCTACTGGAAACACTTTAGATATAGTTAGATATCAAATTAAATCGAGTTGAGGTAAAAGTGATGTTCCTATGGCTTATAAATAATTATTTTACAAGGTAAACATGGAGGATTTAGAAAGGAGATAAATCTTTAAATCACTGATGCTTTCACACAAAGTACCGGTATTGAATTTCATTCGTTTATTTAAAGAATCGAAACATTTTCATTTGAAATAGTTATTTATTTTCAATATATGCTCTGAAAGTGTCGGATGTGATTTAGATAAAATAATACCAACGAACCCTTTCCATCTCACTGGGATCGAAATATCTACAAATAAACGGATAATACGCAAAATTATTTATTTTTGGCCGACGGTCCTTAAAATAAAATTGATTTTCCTTACGGCCATCTACAAACAATTTAATTGTTATGTCCGTCATAATTTTGTATAAACTATATAGTGATCAGTAAGACAGATTAAATGTTTAGGATAATGAAAACAAAAAAACAAAAAAAAAAAACTTTCTAAAAGACTATCAACAAATTTCTAATCTTCACTAACAATCTGTGAACAGTCATTAAGCAAGATTCAATTAATTTATTTTTCAAGAGTGTTGATCTTATTTTTTATAAATGTATTCTTAAAGCTCATAAAGAAATATATTTGTAGACTATTACTACTGTAAATAGATACAAGATTTTTTCTAGATGATAATAATGCCCATACATAATAGACCTATAGCGTATTTAATTACTCCTATATTTTAATAAGAAAATAGACAATATATTATTATTCAAAGGCCACCCAAGGGCTCACTTCTAGTGAGTACGTGGATGGCGACCACGAGTTACCCGAGCTAAGGCTGGCATTTCTTTCTTTCCTTTATGTCAGCCTTTTTTTTCCCTTTTTCATATCAAGCATCAGGGCTTGAGACGGGTTGGCTTGCTTTTCTCTCGGTCTCATTTCTTCATAATTAATTTTGCCGACCTCCACCGACCCCGCACCGCGGAATTAAGGCAAAAAAAGAAGTTTATTATTCAAAAGGGTTGTTTGTTGTTTTTATCTTTTGAGATATTTACAAAATAATAACTTAAATTCATTTTGTTCTTAATCTATGATAATGCCCTCGGGGCATGGTGTAGGGGGTGGGGGGCTACCCCCTATCCCGACCCCCGGGGGTGGGGACCCCGGGCCGCGCGTTTTTTTTATATGAAGTTGGTTGATAAAAAAATATTATAGAATGAGCGCCCCCAATTTATAATTAAAAATAAAGGATGTTATAATTGGGAGTGGAAGGGGGGGGGGGGGGGGGGGGGGGGGGGGGGGTGGGGGGAGAGAGAAAATGTATTAAAAAAAAAAAAAAAAAAAAAAATTCTATGATAATAAATTATTAGCTTTTATCGTTAATATTCAAAAATTATTTGTATATTTGTCACCGGAGTCTACAATGAGAAATGCCTCCCCCAGCTCCTTTGATTTTGAAATAACTGTTAAAAAATTAAAGTAGACGAACAAGTTTACAAAAATCTATCAACCATAGGATTTGGGCAAGACCAGTGTAATATATAAATCAATCATAGTTTTTTTGCCAATGTGTCCAGGTGTTTTCGAGAAAACTCTTCCATCAAAAGATTCCCTTCTGAATTACAAAGATATATTAGTGATTGATGAGACCCAGAATTAACTGATTCGCCACAATTAATGAGAGAGCTATTAGAATATTTTGTGAATTCTTGGAGATAAGAAAGATCCTCCCACCCCTTTCCCCGTGTGTTAATACTGTTAACCTTAGAGCCAAGGGGTATGGATTCGGATCCCAGACAGTCCAATGAATATTTATTTAAATCAATTGATATAATTTTGTGGCTAGACTATGTATTAATACAATATTTCGTAATTAAGTAAATAGTATCACTGATGCCGAAGACTTGAAAAAAAGAGCTCGAGAGGATAAGTCAAAGTAGCTTGATTTGAATAGAAGAAAAGATGGATAAATAATTAGAGGATGTTTCGAAGAAGATAGTGATCTTCTTAAAGACCCATAAGAATTCAATTTCAACTTGAACCCCTTTCTTGTCTTGTATTTTTTTTTATTTATTATGCCAAGAGTCAGAGGCTCCATACTCCATAATATACAATATTATATAAACAAAGTTCTGAACTTAATAAATAGGCTAGTATTTATTTCCCAATTTATAATATTATTTGAAGATAAATTGAAAATTCAGAAAAATCAAATATAAACAAACAGAATCTGCCATATAACACTGGTTGATAAATTAACCTTGTCAACGGGAAAGTGTATAAAATAAACATGAAATTTTATGTTTATTTTTCATTTAACATTTTAGGACATATTTATAAAGCGAGATAAAAAAAAAAACATAGTTCAAGCAGACCCAAGAATTGTCCAAGACAACACAAACCCTAACACTAAAGAAGCACTTTTCAAAATGTCTTAACTGACAGCCAACCAACTGACAAGGTGAAGAGAAGAAAGGGGAGGGGAAGGGTTGTGAAGATATTCCTCAGACATTCTTTGAAACAACGAAGAAGAATCCGAGAAGATAAGGGGAGGCTGACAGGACCTTTGTATCCAAACAAGATGAGTGTCAGGGTAGCTAAAGAGGCCGAATTCAATAATTCTTTTCTTTTTTTGAAACGTGCAAATATTCACGTTTTTCTTTTAATTAAAAGAAAGGACACCTTCATGTAAAATTACATAAGAAGTTTCTGAAAGATTAGACAAATAAAAATTTACAAATTAGTTATCTCTACTTATTTGGAAATGTATCTTCCAATTAATTTGAATAAATATGATATAAAATAATCTCAGATGCCTTTGAAAATCTCTGTAAAATTTATATAGAGTATTTTTAATATTATTAATTTCTACCATATCTATGAATCAATAGAAACTATATTATCCAGATTTTTTTTTCTCATTCACACTCACACTCACACTCACATTCACACAGTCTTTTTGGCAACTTAGGCCATTTAAGACTTTGACGATAACCGTTGTAAGTATAATATATATATTGTGGGGTCAGGCATTTATATTTAAGCCATCTGGTATCCAAATGGCTTAAATAAAATCATCGGACTGCCTGGGTCCGAACCCGCGACGTTTGGTATCCAGATTTATAACAACACTTAAGACCCCCACCTCCGGGACAGAGGCTAGAGGTGTTGACAAATGTCAAATGCCAAAATTTATAGTCCACATATTACGTAAAGCCTTTTTTGACGATTTTCTACTCCCTGGAGCCATGTCACAGTTAGTCACATACAAACAAACCCCCCTATAAATATTACGTCACAACATAGAACTACCTCCCCCGAATAAAATTTCTTATTCAAAATTCATCCATTTTACAATATTTATTTATCAATTGAATACCAAATCGTCTAAATCAGGGGTTCTTAAACCATGGTCCGCGGTTACTGGGGTCCGCGAAACTTGTTAAAAAACTATTTGTATTATATATTTTATATAAAACATACACTGGAATTTCATATTTAATTGAATTTATACATTATACATATAGCCAAAGAAGTTCATACTGATTCAAAAATCAAGCATGAAGGGTGATATAAAATGCTTACAGTTAGAAAGGGGTCCGCAAGAAAAAATCAGTTCAATAGAGGGTCCCGCGAACTACAAAAGTTTAGGAACTCTGGTCTAAATAAATGTGCCTGGGATAGCTTTCAAAATAATTGAGTATACTGATTTAAAAAATATCAATTACTCTCAATCAAGGGCGGATAAAAGGGGGGGGGGTAAAGGGGGTAATTACCCCCCCCCCCCCCCGAGATTCGAAAAAATACCTTTTTTTTGCAAAAAAATTTATTTTTAATGTAAAATTTTTAAAATTAATACTTAAAAATTTGATGTGTATTTTTATTCTGGCAAACAAGTACAGAATGCGCTTTTAAATTACCGAAATTAAAAAAAAATAGTGTGCTGTGCGACACCCACCAGATTACCCCCCCCCCCCCCGAGAAACACCTCTGGATCCGCCCTTGCTCTCAATTTATCACTATACTATTTCTTGCATTCCGAATAGCCTCCGATACGGTAATAGGCATTTAGTCTAAACTCCATCATGAGCAAATTTTATTACAAATTTTATCTTTGAGGATTCAGCCCTTTTAGATTCGGCTTTTTTAGATCATTCTTCGATTTCTTGTATAAAAAATATTATCATACGATTTTAAATTATATTTCTTATAATTCAACTCAATTTCTTCATTGTGAATTTAAGAATTATAAAACCTCACTTAAACCTTATCTCTTTTCTTTCCAAAATCCCTCCCCTCTTCTTTCAATCCAAATATATCCTTAGAATAAACATATCGATAACATTTGGGTTCAGGTTCAGGTTCCTTTCCTAGCAATGATTGAGAAATTGATGTATTACCCAAGAAGATATTTATTTTTTGGCAAGATCTTTGCTGGGAAATTTTTTCTAAATTTCATATTGTCTTGAATGGTTATATTGACATTTACATTTTTCTTTATATATTTGGGAAAATCTTTAAAGAAATTCCCTGTCACAAAGGTGATATATTTGACATGAACGAACATTTTTTAAGATATAGGCCTATGAATCAATAGTCTATCTAAAATTTAATTCGGAATTATCTGACAGCATCAAAAAAGAAATCTAAAATGCTATTTCTCTTTTTTTTATACGGAGGATTTTATTTTCCAAACCAGTAAATAGGCTAATATTAATATGAAATTAGATTAAATAAGAGAAATGCAGCCAGGTAGGAAGCCTCTATTATCAAATCCAACTCCTTTATTACAGAATATTTAAGCCAATTTTATTGTGCCACCCTCAATTGTATAAGAGTTTAAAAAAAAAAACTGTTTGTTTCGGTCAATTTTATTGTGCCATCCTCAGTTGTATAATAGTTTTTTACTTTCTCTTACCTCTATATATATATATATGTTAATATATATAGAGAGAGAAAGTATAGATAGATAGATAGATAGATAGATTTTATTTTGCTCTGAGGCTAATGCCTCTTGGAGCACGAAAATTTTACATTTTTTATTTACAGATCATTATTCTCGCTCTCTCCTCACAATTACCGTTCCACTCAACCGACCGACCCCCTCTGCTCTCCAATTAGATAATTATAATATTGGGCCTTAAATGCGGCCAAAGACCGCGATCTCCTGACTCTCTCCGGGATGCCATTCCATACCCTCACAGACTCCACAGAAAAGGATCTGTCAAACGTTGTCGTCCTGTGGATCGGCATCTGCAGGTCCAACGGACTCGCCCTGAGGCTCCTAGATCTAAAAGATATTTTAAAGGTCAGGTCTTTGTATAAATAAGAGGGCCTTTTACTCATCAGCAAGTTGAACACGTAACACCCTAGAAAATATTTTCTTCTGCTTTTTAACTTAAGCCATCCTAGCTTATTGTAATAGGGTGTTACGTGCTGACGAATAGGGATGCCAAATATAAATCGAATGCACGAATTCAAGACCCTCTCGAGAGCAAGGCCCCTCTCACCAGACAGATCATTATAGACGAGGCAGCAATAATCAAAGTGGGGCAATATCAGTGAGCTGACGACCATTTGACGTATTTTGAATGGAAGGCACTCCCTGATTCTTTTAAATTGATGGAGGTTTTTATAGACCTTGTTGGAGACCTCTAGGACATGTGCCTTCCAACTTAGTGTGTTGTCAAAAACAACACCAAGACTTTTAACAGTTTCAGAATAATTAAGAGTGATATTTCTAATTTTGATTGGTGGGGCTTCTACTAGCCTATTGATGTAGGCTCCGCTGCCAATAATAATGGCTTTGGTTTTTCCCGCATTTAATTTAAGTTTTTTTATCGTCAACCCACCTACATACCGCCTCCACATCGCAGTTTAGCCTCCCAATTGCTGCCTCAATCTCACCGAAGGGACAAGATATATAAAGCTGAAGGTCGTCTGCAAAAAGGTGATAGCTAGAATATTCTATGTGCCGGCCGATATCGTTAATGAAAAGTAAGAACAAAAGCGGACCCAGAACGGAACCCTGCGGCACCCCAGCGGTGACAGGCATCAGACCAGACGACCCGCCGTCCCCATCTTCAACCCTCTGCCTCCTCCCCGTCAAATATGAAGCAAACCATCTTAGGACCGACACCGACATGCCCGCCTCCTCCAGACAATTCATCATGAGACCATGGTCCACGGAGTCAAAGGCCTTGCTGAGATCGAATAATACCATGACGGTTACCTGGCTACGGTCTATTGCAAGCCTTATATCGTCGCTCACCCTAAGAAGAGCAGACTGAGTGCTATGGTCCCGCCTATAACCGGACTGTCTTGTATCCAGCATCTCTGACTGCTCCAGATAATCTATCAAGCAATGGTGGGCGATTCTCTCCAAGATCTTCGACATACTGCACAGAAGGGAGATGGGTCGATAATGAGCACACTCAGCAGGATTAGAGACCTTGGGCAAGGGGCGAATTACCGAGGTTTTCCAAATCCCAGGAAAATAACCCCTCTGGAGAGAGCTATCAAAAATATGGATCAATACTGGCAAAATGACGGGGGCACAGAGCTGGATCATTCTAATAGATATCCCGTCACAAGTATTGGATTCATGTCAAAAATTCGATGTCGAGATTTTGATGGATCTTCACGTTTTGAGGTCCCCTGAATCCAAAAAAGTGGTTTTCGCGACATGGTCTGTCTGTGTGTGTCTGTGTGTGTGTGTGTGTGTGTGTCTGTGAACAAAATATCTCAAGAACGAAAAGAGCTAGGAGGTTGAAATTTTATATTTAAGTTAAGCACCTCCATGGGACGTGAAACGAAGCTTTTGAACAAAATCGACCTAAGAGTACTAGTACTTTACTGATGCAATTTTTCAGTTTTTTTCGATTTTCTCAAAATTTGCTCCAACGATTTTTTTTTAAATTCAAAAATCAATTATTTTTTAGATTCTCTATAAAATGTATATTCTCATTTTGTGATTGAAATCTTCTGAAGACCACTTTACTCTTGTATTTCATAGGGAAGATAGGAGAAATGGTTGCCATGGCAACAAAATATAAATATTTTCCCATACTTATAAATTTTACATCTTGCATTCAATTGTACCCTACTGTCGGAAACTAAATACATGTCGACACAAAAAATCTGGTGTGACAAGCACAGCACACAACTTTCTCTTACCGTAGGTAAGCGAAAGTTGTGTACTGTGCCAGTCACACCAGATTTTTTTTTAAACGTTTTGTAATAAAGGAGTTTGATTTGATAATAGATGTTCCTACCTGGCTGCATTCCTCTTCATTTCTCTTGATGAATTCTACACTCCATTTTCCTCATTAATTGAAATTAGGTTAGCTAATTTAGAAACGTGACCAATTCTCTGTTCATCTCATTTCGAATTCTAACATGTTATGTATATAAATTTTGCCTATCTTATTATATAAAATAAATAGCATCCATTTAGAATAGTTATTTGATAAATTCTTATGATACTTACCGTTGAGCACATGTACTCTCACACTAGCAACATCGGCGTTGCTCGGACTGCAGGAATATTTTCCAGAATCTGCCAGATCGGCATTTTGAATTAGGAGATAAGATGTGGTCACTTCGCCTTTTTCTGTGATAACAGAAACTCCTCCACGAGATGAATCATAGCTGATCACCTGTAATTAAAAGAAAAGATTTTTGTAATTAATTAAGATAAAGATAAATTTTTGCCATAATATTAAAAAAATGTTATTAAAATTATTAGGGCTCGACCACATATTACGTACGCGTTAGGGAGGGGGTAGGGGTCTGGACAAAACGTTACTAATTGCGACTTGGGGGACCCGGGAGTTTCTCTAAGTGCGACATCACAATTCAATTTATATAATATAAATTTGGAACCGACCGAAAATTCTGGTGAGTTTGAAAAGATGAGATGAGACTCGTATACTAAAAAAAAAGTAAAATGATAGGCCTATGTATAGGAAATTTTAAGAAAAAGTTTAAATCAAGTTTAGGTTTCGGCCGAAACTAAAATTAAAGTCGAAATTCGGTTTCGGCTGAAAATCTTGTTTTAGTCGGCCCCTAATAATAATTTAATAAAAAATTCAATATAATAAATTATTAATTGATTGTATAATACAACTGGCATATAGAGAAGGGGGGAGGGGGGTAGTTCTATGTTGTGACAATATTTGTAGGGGGGAGGGTTTGTTTGTATATGACCAACTGTGACTGTGACAGGAAAAGCGGGGGACTAGAATATCATCAAAAAAGGCTTGACGCAATATGTAGACGACTCCTTACTCTATTCTTAAGGGGTGGAAATTAAAGAAAGAGGATAAGAATTACTTTTTACAGGGTTCTTTATATAAATATAGTAGTAGTTTTTTTTTTTTTTTTTGATAACTAGATAACTTTAAGTTGATATGTAAACATTAAGATTAAGCATTTTAATTTAAATATGAGTTTAAATATTTACAAAATTTCCCTTTGATCTAGTTGAATTTATTGATATTATTTAAATTAAATTGAAAATGAAATTTTTTTTTAAAGCTTGAAAACTTTTTTTTTCCAAATGATATTTATAAATATGAATAAAATTAAACATTTTTTACCATCAGTAAAGGGCATAAATGACAAACATGATGACTAATCAAATGGTCTTAATTAGAAATTAAAAAAGCGTCAGCGGTGTACGATGGCTTTAAAAAAAAAAAATATTTAAATTAAAAAAAATAAATAAATTGAATTCTAATTATAATTCATATGGATGTTTAAAAGACGAATCCAGATGGTTCAGGAAATTGTATTAAAAGTTAATCCATTAATTTTTGAACTAATAACAAATAGGCATAAAAAATGATCGTTGATTTCATCACGTGTAGGAAATATATCTAAAAAAAAATTTAATAATAAAAAAAAAAATGTCAGGATTCTATTCTCTAATTAAAGTCTTCTTTTAATATTAACAAACATATATATATATAAATAAAAAAAATTTAGTTTAATCTTGATTATTAACCTATCTCTTTCAAGTGGATATAGCGGACATACCTCTTGTTGAAATCAAAATTTTAATAGGCCATTTAAGACTTTTCATGATACCCGTTATTTGTAGATAAATCAATTTGGGGTCCAGGCATTCTTATTTAAGCCATTTGGTAACAAACCCTTGGTATACAAGGCAGTCGCGCTACCAACTACGCCAAGCATGTGTTTAAGTTATAGATTTTTATTTTTATTCCCTTCATCATGTTTTGCAGACTGCTTCTTATCAGGAAATTCAGCGTTCAATTTCTACATTTTGGTATTATAAGTAAATGTATTCTTTTTATATTAAAGTAAAAAATAACAATATAAAAAATATCTATCTGGAATGCTTTATTTGCATAATAAAATGCCTCGGAGATAGTGAACTTAAGGCAGCTACACACTTGACAAGCATACATGTGCAATCTTTTTGTACAAGCATTCACAAATTCTCTTCGGCACCACACGGCACAAGCATGCTTATGCAAGCAACAGCTCATGCCGAAAATCAGGGGCGTATATAAGGGGGGGGGCGAGGGGCCCCGGGCCCCCCCTCGAAATTTCCCAAACACATATACATATATAGGGATATACAGACATCCGCGCAACAAATTTTTCCGCAGGATGGAAAACTTTGGTTCCGCAAAAGAAAAAAATGTTCCGCAAAAAATTTCGTGTGAAAAAAAATTTAGTTTCTTAAAAAAAAAAATTATCCACAGAAAAATTTTTGAGGTTGGCGCCCCCCCCCCCCGAAAAAAATTTCTATATACGCCCCTGCCGAAAATTAACCTAAAAATGAGCGAAATAAAAGGTTATTTATTCGAAGATAACAAGAAATACTCACTTGCTTTAAACAGAGACACAATAAATATTAATATTTAAATTGAAATATTAAATGAATTAATATATATTAAATATCAAATGTCAAGACGTCTATAAAATTTCGGAGAGTTTTGCTTGCGCAAATATACTTGTACATGATTAAAATTCAATCGAGCATCAAGCTGCTTGCGCAAATTATTGATGTACTTTTTCAGTTGTTTTTTTTTTTTATTTTCTCAAAATTCGCTCCAATGATTTTGATTAAAATTCAAAAACCCTTTAACTTTTTTTTTTTTTAATACTCACACTTTTTTTCTCATTCACACTCACACTCACACTCAGATTCACACAGTCTTCTCGGCAACTCAGGCCATACAAGACTTTTTACGATATCCGTTATTGATAAATATACATTTATGGGGTCCAGGCATTCTTATTTAAGCCATTTGGTATCCAATTGGCTTAAATAAAATCATCGGACTGCCTGGGGTCCGAACCCGCGACGTTTGGTATATGAGGTTAGCACGCTAACCTCTACGCCATGCCCCGAGGGCAACCCTTTAACTTGTACTTAATAGGAAAGATAGGATAAATGGTTACTATGGTAACAAAATATAAATATTTTTCCATATATATATTAATATATATATTTTAATATATTGGAGGAAACTTTCGATTATCAAAGGTAAGAGAAAGTTGTGTTGTGCGACCAGTCACACCATATTTTTTTTAAAATTAATTCTTTATAAAATGAAAAATTAAAAACTTTCCATCCAAATTTAATTGATTACATTTTCTTTCTGCGTAACTCTCATATCTTCCACTTGAATTTGATAAAATTCTTTCCATTACTTGGAACTTTTCTCCTATTTTGTGTCAAGTGGTGCTTGGAGTCGATCAAACCATTAAGTGGTTACAATTTGTTAAGTTTTATATTTCAAAAAAAAAAAAAAAAAAAAAAAAAAAAGATTGAGTGATGATTATGTTTGAAGTAGAAAAACAACCGACAAATGGTAGTCGAAACAAATATGAAAAATATAGAAGGGGAAAAATAATAAAAAAATATTAATCATAGGTAAGTTGTTGTAATATCAAAAGATTAAAAGACAAGTAACTGGGAAGTTTGTTTATGTTCAGTACCCGTTATGGCCTGATTTGTTTAATTTAACAAATCTGATGGTGACATTCTTCATCGCTCAGGGGCCTACATCTTGTGGGTACGTGGATGGCGGCCACGAGCTGCCCGAGCTGGGACAGGCAGTCTTTCAGTTTGTATGTCTGTCTCTTCCTTCCTCTTTTCAACAGGCGTCAGACCATGCGACGGGCCGACCTGTCCTATTTCTTCCGGTCGCAGAAACGCATGATAGGATTGGAGGGAAAAGAGTAAGCTCCGCCGACCCCGCATCGCGGAAATGGGGGCGAGGAAAGATGATGATGATGGTGACATTCTTCACCCATCTAATTATTTTGAAAAAAATTTAAATAGAAATCGCTTCTAAAATTAAAACATTTCACGAGATGAATTATTGTCGTTTAAACTTCTTAAAATTAAAAAATCATTATGAAAATATCAAGTTTGGTTGCGTTATGATTTTTTTTGTGTTTTTCATTTATCTTGCAATATTTTTTTTTTTTTTTTCATTTAAAAATATAGTTAATGGCTGAGAGAAAGGATGTCATATGATAAATTAACTATATTAATAAATTTTAATTGCACCCTTGAGGGGAGAATGATCCAAAAAGGGCTTAACATGCACGCACAGGTGGAGAGAATTGCTGACAAATAATAAATTTATATCTTATAGAAATTAAAATGTCGTAAGCGAGTGAATAAAAGACGTTCCTTCAAAATAGGCCAAAAAACCATCCCCCTGAGGCATCCCTTTTTGACAATATTATATTATCCCGCTTAAAAATAATATATTAAAGGTGATTAACATTTTTTTTTTTTTTTTTCAAAGAGATAATGCAATCACGCAGCTGTTAGAAAATTATTTAAAAGAAGAAAAATCTGGTGTGACTGGTCGCACAGTATACAACTTTCTCTTACCTTCGGTAATCGAAAGTTGTGGGGGGGGAGGGGGGGGGGGGGGCCAATTCACACCAGATTTTTTGTGTCGACATGTATTTAGTTTCCATCAGTACGGTACATTCGATTTTTAAGATGTAAAATTTAAAGTATGGGAAAATATTTATATTTTGTTACCATGGCAACCATTTCTCCTATCTTTTCTATGGAGGACAGGAGTAAAGTGGTTTTCAGAAGATTTAAATGGCAAAATGAGAATATACATTTTAAAGAGCATCTAAAAAATAATTGATTTTTGAATTTTAATAAAAATTGTTGGAGCGAATTTTAAGAAAATCGTAAAAAAGATATTGAGATATTTTGTTCACAGACACACAGACAGACCATGTCGCGAAAATCACTTTTTGGATTCAGGGGACCTCAAAAAGTGTATATCCATCCAAAATCTCGACATCGAATTTTTGACATGAATTCAATATTTTCTCTCTATATATATATCAACATATATAGACGTAAGAGAAAGTAAAAAGGAAATGAAAAGAAGGCAAATTTTTTTTTTACTTTCTCTTACCTATGTATATGTGACCGTCCACATGAAAAGGTACCAAATCTTCATTGGGCTAAATTTTCAAGAGAGCCAATTTATTAAAAAACTTTAAAAAACAAAAATCGATTTTTTTTAGTACTGATTCCTATTCTCTAGTTTTTCCTCTTTTATGATAAAATTTTTTCTTAAACAAAATTTTAAAAATTCTTATTTCCCAAACAAAAACTGATAAAATACCGGCTTGTTCAGCAGGATGTGTTCTGTTCAGAAATCATAAAAACTCTCTTTTGATCCCGATGAAGATTTGGTACCTTTTTCATGTGGACGGTCACATATATGTTAATATAAGGAGAGAGAAAGATTTGGATTCATGTCAAAAGTTCGATGTCGAGATTTTGATGGATATACACGTTTTGAGGTTCCCTGAATCCAAAAAAGTGGTTTTCGCGAGGTCTGTCTCTCTGTGTTTTCTAGATAGGGTAAGATTGAATCCTAAATTCTTAAAAATTAAATTATTTTTTCATCATCATTATCCATAAGCCTATTTCTACAATATTTATACTTTTCATTCCCAAATGCTCTATATTTCACTAGAAGCAACAATTCCCTATCTTTCTCTCTCTCTCTCTCTCTCTAAACCACCAATCATTTTGATTTATTTGTGTTGAAAATTTAATCAATATCTAGAAAAATGATTTTTACTCATTCCATATACCAGTAGTACAGCCAGACGGGAGTTCTAGAGTAAACCCTTCCCCTCTCAAATAATTAAAAATTTTTTATATTAGATGACATCAATGACAGGAACTGGGAGCCAAGGAGAAGTAGACTCTATAACAATGAAACTCGCAAATTTACGACGTTTCGGTCTAAATTTATTGGACCATTGTCAGGCGTTAAAGAATTGTCATATATGAATATATCGTCGCTTGCAACACGTAGTGACGTAATCTCAAAAAAATTAAAAATTGAGATACAACGGGTATGGCTGTGTCCTGGCCTTCTTTAATTATCACAAAGTGACGAATCTGTATTTCCATGTTTTTTCGTATTATTTAGGTTTTTTTGTTTTGCGTTTCTATACATTTAATATAACAACACTAATTATAAACAGCTCTCCTGAAAAATGATAGAAATTGAGATACGCCACTACGTGATTCAGGCGACGATATTATGTTTTAAATAAATATATGTACATTTTGTAGACGGACTGATGATGAGACATTAAAAATATCTCGAAACGTCTCCGGAGTCGAGGAGCATATAAAGGCTTTTTATTTGGCTGAACCTGCCCTATCAAAAGATATTATGTTTTTTTTTTAGTATTATGAGTATTACGTTATTTTTGTAAATTTTCTTGTTGGAAATACTGTAACTTATTTATAAGAATTTAGGCTAACAGTTATATTAATTTAAAGATAGTTTTTCCCAAAGGAAAGAATCCTCAACGCAGTTATATTAATTTTTTTTTTTTTGAGGTTCTATCTCTTCCTAAGAATTCCTTCTTTTTCGGAATATGCCTATTTACATTAGCCCAGAATTATTTACTCTTTCTAACTACAGCCATCTAAATGAAAAAAAAATGGAAAAAAAACTACAGCCATTATTGTCAGAACTGACACATTGTAGTTAATCCGGGGAGCAACTTTCATGGAAATATTTCTGAGATGTGCTCCAGTTTCTCTTCTCGCGAAGAGGCATAGAGATGAATAAATTTTACTTTTATTTTATTTTTTTTTTTAGAGAGAAAGTATTGGATTCATGTCAAAAATTCGATGTCGAGATTTTGATGGATCTTCACGTTTTGAGGTCCCCTGAATCCAAAAAAGTGGTTTTCGCGACATGGTCTGTCTGTCTGTGTGTCTGTGTGTCTGTGTGTGTGTGTTCAATTTTAAGCATGAAGGAATTGAGCTAGGAGGTTGAAATTTTATATTTAAGTTAAATACCTCCCGGGACCGGAAAAATAAGCTTTTAATCAAAATCGTCCAAAGAGTACTAGTACTTTACTGATGTACTTTTTCAGTTTTTTTCGATTTTCTCAAAATTTGCTCTAACGATTTTGATTAAAATTCAAAAATCAATTATTTTTTAGATGCTCTTTCAATTGTATATTCTCGTTTTGCCCTCAAAATTGTTTGAAGCACACTTTACTCTTGTGCTTCATAGGAAAGATAGGAGAAATGGTTGCCATGGTAACAAAATATAAATATTTTCCCATGTTTATAATTTTGACATCCTAAATTTCTAATATATTGGCGGAAACTAAATATATTTCGACACGAAAAATCTGGTGTGACAAGCACAGAACACAACTTTCGATTACCGAAGGTAAGAGAAAGTTGTGTGCTGTGCGCCGCGGCGACCCTCGGTATAGCAGTTGAGCAATCTAACCCCTACACCAAGCCCGAGGACTAAAATAATAATTAAAAATTCCCAATTAATATGTTCAAATATAGTACATCTTCCTAATATAAATGATGGCTCATAAATTATTTAAGCCTTTTAGTTAATAATATTGAAAATATTAAAAATATTACAAGATCTCTTTTTTCCACCTGTCTATTTTTACTTTTTTTTTTTCATTTTCTCTTTCCACTTTATCATTATAACCACCTTTCGATTGACATTCGCCATTTCTTTTCCCTTCCTACCCCAACTACGGCATATTCATCCCAGGCACATTTCTATATATATACATACTTTAGTGAACAACGTGGCGAAAAAATAATTTCCCAATCAAATGCTGTCATCTACGAATGCTAATGAGAGTTGGTGGATTTTTTTTTTAACGTAGGATTCAATCGCATTTTTTTTTCAATTGAGAGAGAGAGAGAGAGAGAGAGAGAGAGGGAAATGTTGAAAAATCTATAAAAACGTCGACGTCTCAACCCGATAGGTTTGAAAATCAATTAACACTTTTTTTTAGCCGTTTTGTAGTTTATATGCTTATTAAAAGTTTAATAAAAATTTAAATGAGAAAAATAATTCGTTCTTCCAGAAATAAAATATGAAAATGAGATCTTAACTTTTTGGCAAAACTTAAAATAACTAAATGTTCCTATAATCTTTCTATTTATTGCAATAAAACTTTGATTATTGTGAAATATCTAAATAGCCCCCGGGTGTGGGGTAGTAGGTGGGGGGCCTCCCCCCTATCCCCACCTTGGGGGGTGGGGCCCCGGGGGGGCTGAGGTTTTTTTTTACCCTTTTTGGATACCAGAGGGTTAAAAAAAAAACCCCCCCCCCCCCATTAAAAATAACTTTTAACAAGGTTCTCTTAAAAGTTTAAAGGGGGAGAGGGGGGGAAAAAGGGGGGGGGGGGGGGGGGGGGGGGGGGGGGGGGGGGGGAAAAAGGGGGGGGTTTAAAAAAAAAAAAAAAAAAAATATCTAAATAAATATTTGGGTAGTAGTTTTTTCAAAGATTAATATCAAATTACTATATAGCAGTCGGGAGCTAGGTCTTGAATTTTCTTATCCCTTATATCTTCATTTTAAGATTTGGTGTCCAAATGGTTTAAATAAAATCATCGGATTGCCTCGGATCGGAACCCTCGACCCTAACAAAATATAAATATTTTGTCATGCTTATAAATTTTACATCTTGCATACATATATATGGAATATATGTCGACACTAAAAATCTGGTGTGGCAAGCACAGTACACAACTTTCTCTTGCCGAAGTGTAAGAGAAAGTTGTGGGCTGTGCGATCAGTCACACCAGATTTTTTCTCCTGGTTGCATAACCATCCTCCATATTTTTAAAGCATACAGCAATATTTACTACTTATATTATAAATTTTAACTTTGTTTATGAATTATTATGAATTTTTTCATGAATTACTACCTAACATTTCTCTATTAGCTATTTATTTAATTTTCCAAAAGATGATATAACTCGCTCTTGAAGATAATAACCATACATTATCAAGATAATCTTGGAATAATTTGAAATGTTTAAGTGTGTGTCTGTGTGCTGTTGAATTGTATTTAATACATTCAAATGTTGCAAATGAGCGGAAAGGAAAATAAATGAGAGATGATTGCAAAATTTTAAGGCAATGCATTATGTTGCATAATTTTCATTCTCTATTTTTTATAAATTTAATTAAAGAATATTTTATTAAATAGTTTAAATTTAATCTTTAAATATATTTCTTTAATAGATTTGGGGGGGCTTAACAGCTCTTGCTCTTTAATATAACGGGTCGTTAAATTCTCTTCTTCCTTTAAATAAAATGTATTAAGAGGATTATACTTTTCTTAGTGACTAATAACAAGCAAAAGATGTTATTTTGTTCTGAGGTCTCTATACAAAAAGAGGAAAAAATCTTTTAGGAAGATTTTTAAAACAAAAGAAACAGAAAGAATTGAATTGGGCTTTTCGAAAAAATAAATAAAAAAAATATTAATTCAATAACCCTCGCACAGTACAACCGTTAGAGCGAAGCTAACGAAGTGCTTGCCCAAGACTTTCGTTTTAAGAGGACCAAAACCACTCTTAATGGAAATATAAGAGGATGTGAACATTTAAATGCATCACTAATCATTTTTAATTGAAATCGGTACATTAGTAAAGTACTAGCATTTTTTGGCTGATTTTGTTCAAAAGCTTCATGTCACGTCCCATGGGGGTGACTAACTTAAATATAATATTTCAACATCCTAGCTCTTTTCGTTCTTGAGTTATTTTGTCCACAGACAGACCATGTTGCGAAAACCACTTTTGGTCTCAGGGGACCTCAAAACGTGTATATCCGTCAAAATCTCGACATCGAATTTTTGACATGAATCCATTACTTTCTCTCTATATATATTAACATATATAGAGGTAAGAGAGAGTAACAAACCTTAATAAAAAAAAAGTATTTATTGATAATAGGGGTGGGTAAATAAAATAAGTCCTTTAAAAATTATTTTTATTCAAATTTATCCCTAATAAATAAATAAATACAAAAAATAACACTTGGAAGTATTTTATTTAAATTTCGGTGAGTTTTAAGGGTGGGTTTATGAAGTGAGTCTTTTAATAGTTATTTCAATTTCGTATTTATTCCCAAATGAATAAAACCCCGTTAGTTTGGAAGTAAATAAAATTTTTTTTAATAGAGAATTTATTTGATAATTTTAATTCTTGGGTGCTCAGAGAGCAATCCTATTAAGGCCTGCTTGCTTGCTGCCTACCTGCAGGCGGTCTGTCTTTTAGGTGATTGGAGTCGAGCGATGAGTCAGTCGGTTCAGCTCCACTCTCTCTCTCTCTCTCGTGTGTGTAGTTTCTTTTATATTGTGTTGTGATTTGTGCAAATAAGACGTTCATCCCCCAACCCCACACCACACCCCGTCTGGTCATATTATTATTAAGGTAATTAATATTTTCATAATGAATTAAATTTTTATTTTCAATTTTTTTTTTTTCTCCCAACATATACTTATCAAATTATCCAATTTTAATTATATGATGAAGTCTTGTCACCCTCTACCACCCCAACAGAGAATATATATAGTTTTCCTATAATATTTAATATTTTTATTAAATAATAGAAAATATTCTTAAACTTTTATCTCTCATCAGTGTTATAGTGATTTTTGGAGGTGGAATTTGTTTTTTATTGCCAGTGCTTTCTTCTGCAGTCGTCTCCCCTATTTATTCATAATTAAAAAAAATTCATTTGGATACCAAATGATTTAAATAGAAATGCCTAAACCCCCAATATGTATATTAATCAATAACGGATATCGTCAAAGTCTTAAATGGCCTGAGTTGCCGAAAAGACTTGTGTGAATGTGTGCGTGAGTGTGAGTGTGAATGAGAAAAAGTGTGAGTGTTAAAAAAAAAAACATTCTACAAGCCTGTATCTCCATCTTTCGTTTCGTGAATATATTTCACTACAAACAAAGTTTCCTTTGTTTGTATAGATATTTTTATTAATTCAAATTCACCCTACTCTACAAATCTTCTTAATATGTACAGTATATAGGTATTTTATATAATATTTGATTGAGGAAAAAATATTTTAAATTTTTTTTTGACTTGAAATTAAAAAAAAAATCTTCTGGTTCAATGTAGCCTACTTCATAGAAAGGATATGGTAAATAGTTGCGCATCTCCGATCTCCGGCCAGGGGCTAAAAGGGTGGAATATAAAAAAAAAATTTATATAATATAGAGCCTAATGCGGAAAGCTAGACACAAAAAATCTGATGTGACAAGCACAGAACACAATTTTCAATTACCAGGTTCACAAGTGTTTTGTTCTATTGTGAAAACCTCTCTCCTTATCTTACCTGTATATACATGTATGTGTTATATATATAGAGAGAGAAAAAGTATTGGATTCATGTCAAAAATTCGATGTCGAGATTTTGATGGATGTTTTTAGGTCCCCTGAATCCAAAAAAGTGGTTTTCGCTACATGGTCTGTCTGTGTGTCTGTGAACAAAATATCTCAAGAACGGAAAGGGCTAGGAGGTTGAAATTTTATATTTAAGTTAGGCACCTCCCTGGGACGTGAGACGAAGCTTTTGAACAAAATTAGCCAAAGAGTACTAGTACTTTACTGACGTAATTTTTCAGTTTTTTTTTCGATTTTCTCAAAATTCGCTCCAACGATTTTTTTAAAATTCATAAATCAACTGTTTTTTAGATGCTCTTTAAAATGTATATTCTCATTTTGCCATTGAAATCTTTTGAATACCACTTTACTTTTGCACTCTATAGGAAAGTTAGGAGATGGTTGCAATGGTAAGAAAATATTTTTCCCATACTTATAAATTTTACATCTTGAATTCAAATGTATCGTACTGTCCGAGCCTAAATATATGCCAACACAAAAAATCTGGTGTTACAAGCACAGTACATAACTTTCTCTTGCCGAATGGTAAGATGTCATTTTTAACATTTCGTTTTAAATTTCCTACGGCTATGAAGATATCCAGGAGATCAAAGAAATTATAGGCACAGATATTTTTATGAAAAGAGTTTTGTCCTCCTAGACCCCCTCCCTCCCCAACTCGGACTCGGACCCGCTTGCGGCGAACCCTTGCTTTTCCTTTCCTATTTTGGTTCTTTTTAAAATAATGTATAATTTAATTTCCTAGAAATATATTTTTCTCAAATCTCGGAAGGGTGGAGGGTAATTAACCCCTTTACCCTCCCCCCCCTCTCTTTGTATTTTTGAGTTGGACCCCCCCTCATTTCCTATTTACCTACTAAATTACAGGGAAAAAATATCAACATTTATTTAGATTGTTTAATGCATAGGCCTATAAATTCCACTATTTAATTGATTCTATTGATATTTTGAAAAGCCGTTCATCCTCAGAACATTAAATTAAATTATTTGTAGAGAGTGTTTTACAAATCATCGATTAAGAGGCTTTCTATTTATGATTATGATAGCAAGCCAATATTTAATTAATATATGATATACTGTAGATCTCCTTCTTGATTTACCTAACTGTACCTGTTTCATAACTAGACTTTTCTTTAAAATAATGAAAGAAACAAGATGGCGAGCAACTAATTATATTTTACTTTGTATTTAATTTTCTTTAAATTAAATTAATTTATGGGGTGGAAATAAAGCTAAAACGTTCCAAATGATAAGCTCTAATTTTTCTTATCCATCAAATGAGGATAGAAGACACGGTTCTTTTTTCCAAGAGTTTGCTAATCCGTGCTTAATGAGGCTTACACCCTTTGTAATCTTAGCATCTCACGTTTTTAACGTTTATTAATTAAATAAAAATAAACACCAGCTGCACGACCACGACCTGTGCAGCTATAATGACCGCGTGACTATTTAATTAATAAAAATGGTTATGGTATTTTTACAGATGCTGCTTTATTTAATATTATGTCATCTGTGGTTGCAATTTTTAATTAAAGCTCAATATTTAAAAAGAAACGTTTAGAAAATTGCAAAATGAAAAATACAATTGAAAATATTATAGTGATATTAAAAATTGAACAAGAGAAAAAATTAAAATTCCATTTTAATATTTACAAAATCAAAATTAACAATAAATTATTGAGAACATATCTTAAATCGATTACTTATAAAGATAAAGTTGCAAAATAATTAAATACATGTTAAAGGAGACGATGAGGCAAATGAGAAATGCGGCTATTATTATTATTATTTTTTTTAATTAAAAGTTTAATCTTTAGGAGTTATATGGAGATCCAGGGTCCGGATTATCCTCAGACAGATTCTTATTTATCTCATTGTCTACTTCAATATTTCATCAGAAATATATTTCTATAGATGGATCATTCTACAAAAATGGCTTAAATTTGGGGTCGAATTTGAATGGACAATTTGTAACTTTGATTTCAATTGTTTTTAATGATTTTGATAGACAATAAGTTAATTTTATTGTATCCATATAGTAACACTCAGATTTTTACTTTCTTTACCTGTATATATGTATGGAGTTATATTATAGTCTTTTTATTAGAAATTTTACTTTTTTTTTCCTATATGTATATGTTAATATACATATACATATAGAGATAAAGTATTGGATTCAAGACAAAAATTCGATGTCGATATTTTGATGGATCTACACGTTTTGTGGTCCCCTGAATCCAAAAAAGTGGTTTTCAGGACATGGTCTGTCTGTCTGTGTGTGTGTGTGTGTGTGTGTCTGTGTGTGTTCAATTTTAAGCATTAAGGAATTGAGCTAGGAGGTTGAAATTTTATATTTAAATTAGGCACCATCGGGCATCCTAGGGCGTGAAAATAAGCTTTTAATCAAAATCAAAAAAAATTTGGATACCAAATGGCTTAAATAAGAATGCCTGAACCCCCAATTGATATATTTACAAATAATGGGTACCGTAAAAAGTCTTAAATTGCCTAAGTTGCCGAAAAGACTGTGTGAATGGGAAAAAAGTTGGGTGTTTTATATAAAAAAAAAATCAAATGTACCGTACTGTCGGAAATTAAATATATCTTGACATAAAAAAAATATAGTGCCACAAGCACAGAACACAACTTTCGATTACCGAAGGTAAGAGAAAGTGGTGTGCTGTGCTACCCGTCACACCAGATAATTTCCTTTTAATCAATCTCAATATTGAATCATTAAATCGAATAGGCGATATAAATGAACCTGTTAATTTTTTACAGCGAATTAGCTAAATATAATTTGAATGTATTAATTAATATTTATTTCCATTGTTGCAGGTATGTAACGTGGCTCATTCTTGGTTCTATCTGGTGAAAGCTGTCGATTAGGATCTTAACAATCGCGGATGTCCCTGGGATTTTAACCATCGCGAAGTTGTTAACGAGGTAGGGTACAACTACATGCTTAACATATCCATTTATTCTTCGTGTTTATATTAACGTTCAAATTGTGTAATTAACCGGAATACCGGACGGGACTAATGAGAATACGATAGATACACTGATCAAATTTAAACGGGAATTAATTTATACTTTCTCTTACTTATATATTATGTTAATATTTAGAGAGAGAAAGTATTGAGTCATGTCGAGAATTTTATGTAAATATATGTTTTGAGGTCTTCTGAAAAAACCCCTTCAAAAAACTGGGTCCCGGTCTCTGTCTGTGAACAAAATATCTCAATAACGAAAAGAGCTAGAGCAGTGGTTCCCAACCTGAGGGCGATCGCCCCCAAGGGGGCGATTTGGGTTTTCAGGGGGGCGATAAATAAGCGGGGGGCGATTGGGGGGGCGATGAGTATTCAAAGGGAGAAAAATTATTAGTTTACTAAAATTTAAAAAAATAAAAATCAAAGAGAAAAATCTCCTATTTACAGGATGGTCAGGATAGAAGAGGGCAAAATATTATCATAAAAATAAAATAATCTGAAGATAATTCCAATCTAGAATTGAAACGTCACTTTTAGCTCAAATCTTAAATTTCAATTAAAAAAAATCATTTTCTTGAATTTTTTTTTCTCATGGGGCCCGGGCCCTTTAAGCTCAAATCAAGTTTGATCTTTTTCACGACTCAGGATAGCTAAAAATGCAGATTTCAGTGGCTAATTTTCAAAAAATTTTCCATACCCCCCAGATTCCCCCGGAAATCCTCTGTCCAGATCTGGCCTCGATAAATTAAAACTTTGTAACTCTTTGTTTAGGAAATTTTGAAAAAATTTTATATAACTTTATTTAAATAAATATTGTAAGCTATGTATAACTATTTCAAAAGTTCTGTCAAAAACTGTGTAAAAAAGTGTTGGCATGAAGGCCACAATAGTCTTTTAAATACTAAAAAAAAAAAACTTTAAGTTTTTTTTTTTTGGGGGGGGGGCGTATTACTAAGTAGCCCCAGGGCCTGTCAAGTCTGTCTGCGGCCCTGTATATAGACCTACGGTAATAAAATTGTTTAAAATAATAGAAGTGCTTTATTATTTACACTTTACTTCAAATTAAAATTAGGCATACAATGAAAATGTAAAGGGGGGCGATAGGTGTTAGTCAACCTCCAGAAAGGGGCGATGGGTCAAAAAAGGTTGGGAACCACTGAGCTAGAGGATGAAAATTTTATATTTAAAATAATACGCTATTTAATTATAGAATCCACCTGACACGTAAAGGTCTCCATACACCATCGGATTTTCCTCAAGGCCCGGCCTCATTTTTCTCAAAATTCTTATTAACGCTTTTTATTAAAATTCATAAATCATTTATTTATTAGATGCTCTTTAATATGTATATTCTCATTAGATTTCAACTTTCGACCGTTCACTCTCGTTGAAACATTTCTTAAATTAAAATTAAATATACAACCTAGTGTTTAATTTGTATATTTGATTTTAATGTATATTCTCATTTTACTCTTAAAATTGTATGAAGCACACTTTACTCTTGTTCTTCATAAGAAAGATAGGCGTAATGGTTGCCATTGTAACTATTTTTCTATGTTTATACTGTACTATCTAAACTAAATATATGTTAAAGCAAAAATTTGCTGTGACAAGCACAGAACACAGCTTTCAGTTACTGAATGTAAGAGAAAATTGTGTGATGTGCGAGCAGTCACTCCATTTTTTTTTCTTTTAAATTGTTATAAATTAATAAAAATAATTAAATATAAAAAATATGTAAGCCTATATTAATTCTATATTAATTTATTTTAATTATAATGGCTCTCCGATTAATCCGGACGCTCGCCATTCACGTTACAGAAAATTTACTAATGGGTAATTTTTCACTCATCGCTTCAGAGCCAGCCAGGCCCGGGAAAGGCCGCGGTGGGGGAGAGGAGGGGGGAGTGGAGTTTGATTAATACGTCATCACCCCCACTCCTAAGTGCTTAGACTCGACCAGCAGCTGAAATTCTTCTCGGCTTATTAAGATTGGACAATTTGGCCTAGGTACCTTCCAAAGAGCCCTATTCACTTATTAAGGAGATGCATGACATCATCTCCCTCAGTTGGCCGAGCGGCCCCGTAGTGTTTAGATCTAATCCGCGTTGTTTTGTGTCAGTGATTTATTCAACATGGCGTCCACCTGAAGGCACGCTCCTGTTCGCGTTGCTTCCCTCCTTAGTTTTAAAGGTATTTTACGTTTTCTTTTCAAACAGTTGATTAAATTTAAATAAAATAAGATAAATAAGTAAATTGAGATATTAATTTATAATTAATATTTTACATTTATATGTAAAAATATTATTATTTAACATTCAATTGATTAGCCAAGCCAACAATTTTTCTAAAAAGGATATAAATAAATAATTTTTTTTTTTTTTTTTTTTTGTGACCCGAAGCCATTCAGCCCTCAATTTTTTTTTTTTATCAACTATAAGGGATAACAAATTCTTCTCTCTCTTGCTAGGGCACTATTCTCTCTCTCTCTCTCTCTCTTCAAATCAAAAATGATTTGTAATTTTTTAAGAATGCTCAAAGTGATCATATGATCTCTGAGCAGAAATAAATCTGTCTATCTCTCTCTCTCTCTCTCTCTCTCTCTCTCTCTCTCTTACAAGGGTTAATGGAGCTAAACAGCTCTGGCCCATAATAAAGTTCTATCTATCTATCTCTCACCGACGCTCTCCTCTCCTCAGAGAATTTATTCCCTCTCTTCCAAACTGATTTTACTATTTACTCGTTGTGTTTGCCAAATTAAATCTCTCCCTTTGTTGAAATTATTTGTGCGGTTACTGTCTTTTCTTTCAATATGCTATATTTTTCTATAGTAATAGTATTACAAGTCCGGACAAAACTTGTTCAGACAAGTAGAGCCTTCCTATACAATTTATAGGCAGAACCTTTCTATTCAATATACATCCGAATGTTTTAATTAAATACATTTAAAAAATATTAATCAAGAGTCACGGGAGCGACTTGTCGCCGAGCAAGGAAAAAGCAAAAGAAGCAAAGAAACTCTTAATACTACCATTTAGATGATATTCCAATAGATTCCAATGGCCACAGGTTTCCCTGCTGGACCGATTTTGATGAAATTTAAAATACAAATAGATACTATCGAAAACCCGATACCTTTGATATAAAATTTCATTTTGGAGCAAAAGTGACTTTTTGAGAGGACATCAAAATTTCAAATTTGTCCTATCTTTAACATGGCGAAAAGACAATTCCGACTATTTTGCACCCAGATGACGTTATATATGAACAAATCTATTAATATTAGTAATTTTCATCCCCAATGGAATTAAATTTGTTAGAATAAATCCATCCAGATTGAAATAGATTAACGTGATAAGAATAAGTGCTACCAACATAACAAAAATAAAAAACCTAAAATTTTATAAAATTTGGTCAAATTCTAATTTTCTTGTTTCGAATGGATACCAAACGATGTATTTACATGGTACCAACATTACAAAAATAAAAACCATAAATTTTTATAAAATTTGGACAAAACCTAAGTTTATCATTTGGAATGGAAACCAACCGATATATTTACCAACATAACAAAAATAAAAACCCTTAAATTTTATAAAATTTGGTCAAATTCTAATTTTCTTGTTTCGAATGGATACCAAACGATGTATTTACATGGTACCAACATTACAAAAATAAAAACCATAAATTTTTATAAAATTTGGACAAAACCTAAGTTTATCATTTGGAATGGAAACCAACCGATGTATTTACCAACATAACAAAAATAAAAACCCTTAAATTTTATAAAATTTTGTCAAATCCTATTTTTGTTGTTTCGAGTGAATACCAAACGATGTATTTACATATAATACATATAATATATATGATTACATATAGTCGTTTATCGTTTGCATAATAAATGATCTATTTATGGAATAGCTTAATATTTAATAAAAAAAAAAAAAAAAAAAAAAACACGGTTAAATAATATTTAAATGTAATATTTCACAAAAAGAAATGAAATCTCATCCAAAAACATCGGAGATGCAAAAAGGGGCGCCTGGCTTGTAGGCCAAAAAATAAATACTTTTGCGTATCATCCGTTTATTTGTAAATATGTCGACCCCAGTGATATGGAATCATCTTCAGTACAATCAACAGATGTTATGCAAATCGTTACTTTCTCCCATCCAATATGACAAAATAGCTGAGCATTCCATGAATGCAATTTTAATAATCAATTTATAAATTTTTTATAATGAATTTATAAAAATGCATTCAGGGAATGCTCAGCTATTTTGTCATATTGGATGGGAGAAAGTAACGATTTGCAAAACATCTGTTGATTGTACTGAAGATGGTTCCATATCACTGGGGTCGAAATATTTACAAATAAACGGATAATACGCAAAAGTACAATATTTATTTTTTGGCCGACGGTCCTTATAATTAAATTGAATGTATAAAATCCACTATGACACTTTCATAATGACTCTTCGCCAGTTCTGAGAATGGTTCAAACACGGAACCAAAATGTCAGCGGTGTGAATTAAACGAATAAAGAAATAAACTTAGCTGCATCTCTCATTTCTACTCTGTTATTAATATAACATCTCAGCTATAAATTGTTTTTGTAACAATTATCATTTAAGTTATTTCAAATTAGGGGTAGGGAACCCCCCTTATCAGGGGCTCACAATATCTTCCAAAGCATATATTAATAAATTATCAAATCTTTCAAATGGAAAATAAAAATTCTTTCTCCTCTAAAAGTTTACATTTCAAAGATTTTTTCGACTCTTCGACTCCCCCCGCCCTACCTAAAATTATTTTTTTTTATTTTTCACTCGATTTTAATTAATTTTAAAAAGACGCTTCTCTAGTGTGTAAATAATTGAAAAATGGTATTCCAAACCTCAGAAAGTTCTATCGGATCTACCAGAATGGTAGGGGGATCTCCCCCTAAAATTTATTTTCCACTCGATTTTGTATTTTTTCAAATTTTAAAATTCATGAATCGTTTAAAGTATTTTTTGTGAACCCCTCCCCGGAATTTTTAATTCTTCTATTTCTTCAAATATGAACATGAATTTTTTGATTTAAAATTCATGAATAAATCTTCTTTTTCTTCTGTCCTCGCAATTATTAATCCCGCGGTGAATGAATAAATATCTATCATTAAATCATCATCTCTAGGGTGTAAATAATTGAAAAATGATATTCCAGATCTCAGAAAGTTCTATCGCATCAACTTGCTACCTAGAATCGCCTACAAAACACGTACCCCTCATTTTGTTCCTTTATTTAAATAAAATTTTAGACCTATTGGACAACGTTTACTTGGCCCGCCAAAATGTCAAAGTTCATAGGTTTCTCCTAAATTCGACTATTAACTCCTTAACGGTTGGTCCAGCAAAAAAAGTCATCATTAATTTTTTGAAGAGCATTCAATTTACTAAAAAAAGTCCTTCAACATTTTTTAGTAAAACAAACGGTTTTCATGGTATCGGCAAAAAATTGAACTTCGTTGGGAAGCATGTCTCATTGACTTTCAAATAACACTAGTAGGCAAAATGAAATTTTTTTCTCTCTATATACTATATTAACATATATAGAGGTAAGAGAAAGTAAAAATGATCGATTTTTTCGCTGTTTTTCACTGCTTTTCTACATATTCCAGCTAAGTGACCTCCCTCATCCTTCATTAAACATCCCTTATCAAAAAAAAAATATATATATATATATAGGATAAAGCGTGAATGATTCCAAAGCCTCGCAGGGAGATGGAAGATTCACAGCTTCACGCTGCCCAGTCAGTCGAATTCGCAAATATGCGGTTATAACTAGCTTTTTTTTTGGGCGAATCTTTATTATATTGACAGATTCTTCTGCCCTACAATATTTGCGAATTCGACTGACAGCTGGATATATGTAGAAAATCAGTGAAAAAATTGCGAAAAAAAAAAAACAGAAAAAATTCATCATTTTTAATGATTTTTTTGCAATTTAAGGGTCAAAATCATACTCCTCCACCACCCCTTAAACCCTAATGTTCATGTTTTTGAACTTCTCACCTCTCTAGACCGTCCGAAGAAACATTAAGGCTAAAATATTCCTTTTCATCCCTCCACATTTAATTCATGGACCTAAGATTAACGAAAAGGGGTGGAAATAGGTAGGGGGCTCTCCCCCGAAAACGGTACGTGGTAGGGGAAAACGGAGGTCATATTTGCATTCAAGAGAACATTTTACTTAAGAATCTGAAAAAATTATTTCGGGGCTCGAAAAAAAATTTCAATTTTGCCTACTAATGTTATTTGAAAGTCAATGTGACATGCTCCCCAACCATATTCGATTTTTTGCCGATACCATGAAAACCGTTAGTTTTACTAAAAAATGTTAAAGTAAATTGAATGCCCTTCAAAAAATTACTGATGATTTTTTTTTATATACCCACCGTTAAGGAGTTACAGGTGTTAATAGTCAAATTTAGGTGAAAACGATTAACTTTGACCTTCTGGCGGGCAAAGGTTGTCCAATCGGTCTAAAATTTTGCAGGCAAATTTTACTTAAATAAAGGAACAAAATGAGGGGTACGTGTTTTCAGATTTCAAACATCACATTTTTTGGACCACTCTACTATATATAGGTATAGGGCTACGTTTGAGTGGAAAACTTTTCCTAATTCTCTTTCTTTTTTTTTTCTTTCTAGTTTTACCACCTGCAATTTTCTGCTTCACTCAAATTCAGACAAATTGTGCAGAGAGGGCTTGACATTGTTACAGGGCCGTGTCTCTCCGGCCCAGGATTTCGACAATTTCTATATTTTGGTAAGTAACATTTTTTTCACTAGATTGCTAGAACTCTAAGGGATAGATTCTTAAACAATTTTTCTTTTGCAGGTTTGTGTTCCTCCAAGGCAATTGTGATCAGTGTTAAGTGTTAAGTGTTCAGTGCTCAGTGTTTAACGTTCAACTAGTGCAATCAACTGGATCAGCTCTACGAGTGCATGGATCAGCTCTACGAGTGGCAAGGAGCTTCGAGCGATCGTCAACCCCTCAGGAGGTGAATATTTTATTCTCTAAACATACATACATAAATTCAATCCAAAAATATATAAATGATCTTATTCTAATTTAATTTTTTTCTTTTTGTGTTACAGATTCCTGAGGGTCAACAGAACAAAGGTATATTATGCATGGTGCAAGAATTTTGAAGGGGGTAGATTAGATTAGCTTTTATTAGGATGTTGCTTTTTTCAGCTGAACCAAAATAGAATTAGCTCTTTTTTAAAATCAATCAACAATAAATTTTTTTTAAATAGATAATTTGTAGAAATAATGGTTTTATAGAACAAATTAAAAATAAAATAGCCCTCGGGGCATGGCGTAGAGGTTAGCGTGCTAACCTCATATACCAAACGTCGCGGGTTCGGACCCCAGGCAGTCCGATGATTTTATTTAAGCCAATTGGATACCAAATGGCTTAAATAAGAATGCCTGGACCCCATATATGTATATTTATTAATAACGGATATCGTAAAAAGTCTTATATGGCCTGAGTTGCCGAAAAGACTGTATGAATGTGTGTGTGAGTGTGAGTGTGAATGAGAAAAAAAGTGTGAATGTTTTTTAAAAAAAAAAAAAAAAAAAAAAAATAAAATAATTTTCACTTTTAATTAATTTGCATTTTAAAATTTACATTTCTAATTTCTTAATTAAATTTTAATTTCATTAAAAAAGTTTTATGAAAAGTTTTCAAAAATTTGATATAAATTTTTATAAAAAATCTTTTGCTAAAAAATTGAACTTATTTTTTTTTTTTACATTTTATTAAAAATTAGATTAGACTTCCTCCCCGCCTGCATCGGGAGAGAGGATGCCTCTCTCTCCTGCATCGAGGGACATCATCAACTTGGTACCTAGAACTTAAGGTGTGATTTATATACGAATACAAATTTAAATATATTTACTTTTCGATCTATAATTTGAAAATTCATTTTCACACCTTAAATTGTAGTTTATTAGTTTAAATATAGAGAAAGGGGGAGGGATGCACCATGCCAACGAGAAGGGATTTTTATTTTTGCAGCTACTCGTCATGAAGCTAATAGTGGAGAAATCAATGAGAATATTCTTTAATTTAGGCCTCTGTTGGAGATTGGTCGTTGTTATTAGCTTCAGGTGCCTTCTCTAATCGTTAGCTCGTTCGTTTTGTTAGGGTCCCTTGATTGTATTTGTATTTAGGATCCAACAGAAAGGTAAAATGAATTATATTTTCGTTGATTTGTTCCATGAACGATTCATAAGGATATGCGGTCAGATCTGATTGAAAGAATGAGGCCCAGGTTCTCAAGTGTTCTTGTATTTGCGAAAAGACGTCTTTTTATGAAGCAAAGGGAGTCTGATATGTTTTTGTTGTATCTTTGGGGTTGGGTTTGAGGTGGCTCTATGAGTAAACGAGAGTCAGGGAGGGATGTCGTTTTCCAGGGATAGCCTGGATGTAAATAACGCATTCCCTTAAGGCCAGGGACAGGCCCGAGGGCCCCGCCGATCTGATGGTGGGGACCGGGTATAAACAATTACAATTCGTTCGTATTTTTAATTAGGCTAGCTAGGTAGGATCTTTTTCTGGAAGCCCCCTCGACTCTCGTTTACTCGTAATCCAAAAAATCACGTTCATTCTCACTGATTTCTTCAGAAACCCTACTTACAGTTTTTCGAAATATAAATCACAATTATTTTTTTGAAATTTCGCATATTCTTTTTAATGCAAATAATAAAAAGAATTGCTCGTGAAGTATATTATTTTTGCTTGAATTATTTCCAAATTTTGTTTTTGATTTATTTTAAAGAAAAAGAAATCTTCAAGATTAAGTTTTACGCGGAATTTTTAATAAGTAAGTAAATTTCATATACAATAGTTATTAAAATAAAATGAGCAAAACTAATTGAAATTTTATTTTTTTCAGATGGTTTGTATTTCTTGTTTTCATTTTGGTTAAATAAAAACAAACTTTTAATAATAGCCTACTAATACAAATGAAGGAAAAAGAGTGTATCATTATCATCTTTTGGTATCTTTTCATCGAATTTTGTTGTTTTGGAGCTTTTGATATACACAGTAAGTAAATACAAATTAAAGGCGCCCCTTCTAGAATTTGCCCTTTGGGGGTAAGGTACACTACTGTTTATTACTTTCTCTTACCTATGTATATATGTAATATATATATATAGAGAGAAAGTATTGGATTCATGTCAAAAATTCGATGTCGAGATTTTGATGGATCTTCACGTTTTGAGGTCCCCTGAATCCAAAAAAGTGGTTTTCGCGACATGGTCTGTCTGTGGGTGTGTGGGTGGGTGTGTGGGTGTGTGGGTGTGTGTTCAATTTTAAGCATGAAGGAATTGAGCTACGAGGTTGAAATTTTATATTTAAGTTAAACACCACCCGGGACCGGAAAAATAAGCTTTTAATCAAAATCGGCCAAAGAGTACTAGTACTTTACTGATGTACTTTTTCAGTTTTTTTCGATTTTCTCAAAATTTGCTCCAACGATTTTTTTTTAAATTCAAAAATCAATTATTTTTTAGATGCTCTTTCAAATGTATATTCTCATTTTGCGATTGAAATCTTCTGAAGACCACTTTACTCTTGTATTTCATAGGGAAGGATAGGAGAAATGGTTGCCATGGTAACAAAATATAAATATTTTCCCATACTTATAAATTTTACATCTGAATTCCAATGTTCCGTACTGTCGGGAACTAAATATATGTCGACACAAAAAATCTGGTGTGACAAGCACAGAACACAACTTTCGATTACCGAAGGTAAGAGAAAGTTGTGTGCTGTGCGCCAGTCACACCAGATTTTTTGAACTTGTGATTGTATCAATTTTGACAATTTTTTCTGCATTTTTATATTTCTTACAAAGGTGAACTCATTTTATAAAATGAATTTTTCTATTATTTTTTTTTTTTTTTTTTTAATATATTTTATAAATACGTATTGTAAAGTGCACATAAAAAAAGAAGTCTTCAAGATTAATTTTTAATACAAAAGTAAGTAAATTTCCATTAAGTGATATAATCAAAATATGAATTCTAATTTTTTTTTTTAGGTAAATTAATTTTGGTGAGGATTGGTGGGCTATGAGGGGAGGAGGAGGCCCAAAAAAAAAAAAAACAATCTTACTGTTTTTGGATTATAAGTAAATTTCATATACAATTGTTATTGATATTAAAATAAATATGAGCTAAACTAATTCAAATTTTATATTTTTTAGATGACTTGTATTTTCTTGAAGTTCTTGTTTTCATTTTGGTTATATAGAAACCAATTTATTTAATAAATACAAATGAAGAAAACATTTTGGCTTAAGAGTGTCTTTCTATAAGAAAGTCATCTATTGGTATCTACTCATCGAATTTTGTTGTTTTGGCGCTTTTAATATACACAGTAAGTAAATACAAATTAAATGCAACATCTTTTTGGAATTTATCCTTTTAGAGTTAGCTACGCCACTGTTTATTTGAACTTCTGGTGGGTGATTTCCTTGGCGTACTTGTTTGACAATTTTTTCTACATTTTAACTTTTTTATATTAAATTTCTTACAACCGCGAACTCTTTTTTTTTTTTAATTTTCAAAACCCAAAAGAAGAAAAATCCAATCTTTCACAACAAATTGGGTGTCTGAAGAAAGCTTCAGACATCCGGCTTACGGTTTTTCTAATTATAAATTGCAATTCTTTTTTGAAATTTGGCATATTTCTTTTAATGCGAATAATAAAAAGAATTGTTCGTGAAGCACATTTTTAATTCTTGAATTTGGTTTTTGTATCTCGTGTGACAGCACAGTACACAACTTTCGATTATCGAAGGTAAGAGATAGTTAGTTATGTGCTGTGCGACCAGTCACATCAGATTTTTTGTATATAAGTCCTGGAGCTTAAGACTTTTTTGTATATTAAAGACATACAAATTTGAGCTTCAAAAAAAAAAAATAATAATAGAAATGTACACGGCAGATTATAAAATTATATAAAAACTAGCCGCGACGCCCGCCTTCGGCGGGCTTCGCGTCTAGCCGGGGGCTACGCCCCCTGGACCCCCGCCAGCTGGCTCGGGCCCGCCTGCGGAGGACCCTCGCCTTTCTTGATGAGAAACTGGGTGGCGTCTAGACGGGGGCTACGCCCCCCTGGACCCCCACCAACTGGCTCGGGCCCGCCTGCGGCGGACCCTCGCCTTTCTTAATTATGAGAAACTGTGTGGCTTCTAGACAGGAGGGCTATGCCCCCCTGGACCCCCGCCAGCTGGCTCGGGCCCGCCTGCGGCGGACCCTCGCCTTTTCTTAATTATGAAAAGAAAATTATTATTAATACTAACAACAATTATTATTAATACTAACAACAATTAATACTAACAAGTATTCCAGTCCAGTGCCTGCTTGAGGATTTGTTTACCTTCATAGAATACACAACTGCAAAGAATCTATATATATAATTCACTAATGTCCGTCTGTCTGTCTGTCTGTCACGCTCTATTTAGGCAACTTCCCGTTGGAATTTTGAAATGAAATTTTTTATTCATAAAGAGGACCTTCTCGGGATTACAGGAAAATTATTTTCATCCCGAAATTCCCATAACTTTTTGAGTTATTAATTTTTAAAGTTACGATTTCTCCCATAGGAAAATAATAGAGAAATATTTAAGTATTCTTTTCATTTGTGTATTCCATGAATGTAAACAAATCTTCAAACAGGCTCTGGATTGGAATAGGTAGTAATTCTTTTCTTTTCAATAGTAAGAAGCAAAGGCGAAGGTCCGCCGCAGGCGGGCCCGAGCCAGATGGCAGGGGGTCCAGGGGGGCGAAGCCCGCCGAAGGCGGGCGACGCGGCTAGTACTTAAATATTTCTCTATACATCGTAACTTTAGGAATTAATAACTCAAAAAGTTATAGGAATATCGGGACCCGAGTATTTTTCCGGGACTCTCCATAACGTCCTCTATAAGACTGCAAAATTTTGTTTCAAAATTCCAACGGGAAGTTGGTCAAACAGAGCGTGACAGACGGACAGACGGACGGACAGACAGACAGACAGACAGACGGACACTCCGCAATTATTATATATAGATTATGCAATCAATCATTAATACAGTATATAAATCAGCATTTAATACCAAAGCCCGATTTTGAATTATTGAATTCTAAAAGACTGCATATATTCTCGTTTCAATAAAGCATTTGCGATTGTAAAATAAAATAAAAATAATTTACAACATCGTAACTTTTGAAGAGATCATGATAAAAATTGAGACAACTTGTAGATAACTGACTTTCCGCTACCAATGGAAATGCCCTGGGTGAAACCCATCTACCCCAACTCTTCTGGTTTACCAAGCAGTATCGATCGGTGTTTAACGCCCCATCTTGAGTAGCTAGCTGTCTAAAGATTCACATAATAGAAATTAAAATTATTTAATAAGTCAGTCCCAAATCATTTGAACTTATAAAACTTGGTAATAATTGTGTAATTATTTAGGATTTTCAATACTAATACAAAATTCAAGATTTGTATTGTGAGAAAAAAGACTTTTCTGTGCTTTTTTATTATCTATAACTACTTAAATCAATTTCCCAGTTTACAAATAAAATCAGGCCAAATTTAATTTTTTCCGTTTATCTCTTCCTTTGCTTCTTCTATCACCCGAGCCTTTGAAGAGTCCAGGACTCAGACTTGGGAGGAGAGTAGTCATTTATTAGGAGAATTATAAAAAAATATAAAATTCTGGATATAGCTCTGGAAACTAAGGTCTTGGGGGCTCTTTCTGTCACAAAATTGAAAACTCATACTGGTATATTCTATAAAAAACAATTATAGTTTTTTTTGGCATTCCATATTTCTTTATATAGATTAATTGGATGATGTTATGCATAAAGGAACCAAGCGCCAATATAATCGAAATTGATATAAGACTGCCATCTTGTAGGGAAAAAGAAGATCTACCTCTTTATTTAAATCACAGCATTATTACTCTGTGCACTTTTTTTCTGTAAAAGAATAAAAAAAGTCATTACCATTGGTTTTGTTTAAAATTGTATTAATAAAATGCCCTTATCCCAGATTTAGGTTAATGGAGCTTGGTTCCTCTATGCATAACCATCGCCCAATTAACACATACATTTACATTATAATTTACACAAACCAACAACCCTTAAAAAAATGAATTAAATTAAATTTTATAACATCTATTATATTTACATGGGGAAATATAAAGAAAAATTATAATATAAAATTTCTAAAAACATTTTCTTCCTGGAAGTGGAATCTTTTCTATTGTGTTTTTTTCTTTATTTTTTTTTTTCAAATAAGACCGATTGTTGTCTAAAAAAAAGATGTCATTTGCCTAATAAAGATATGTTTTGTCCGTGTTTGTTTATATGTATCCAGTAAAATTAGCAACGAAATCGTCCTTGTAAAGGCGAAAGAGAAGTCTCTTTGAAGATCCTTCCAAGCTTTCTAATTCCATCAAGCCAGAGGGACCATTTGTTGTTCTTCATGGTCAAATAAACTCGAAAAACAATAACATTCATGAGCTGGTTTGCTTTTGTTTAAAATGTTCTGGAACATTTTCTATCTCCTGCGTTGTATAGTTAATTGACTCAGATTGAAATTCTGGAACAAATGCTTTCTCCCTTATTCCTTATACAAGTATTTATTTAATTTGATTTGGAAACCAAACTGAATATTAAAATAGTTCAAATAGTTTATATGATGAAATTACTAAATATTCTTTAGTAATTAATTATACATTTCTTCCAAATGTTACCTAAGTACTTGAATTACCCGAGTAAAAATGATTAAAAACGATCCAGGGATACACTAGCCCGCAGCAGTTCGGCATAGGGAGCCTGGAGGGGCTCACAGGAATATACACGTCCACACCAGGAATATACACGCCCACACCAGGGATACACACGCCCGCACCAGGGACACACATTTTTCTTCTGGTCCCTTTCAATCTGCTGTGTGTGCCCCTAGAGTGGACGTGTATAATATCCCTGTGTGTCCCTCAAGGTTCACTATGCAGACCTGCTGCGGGCTTGTGGATCCTTCGATCATTTTTAATAATTTTTACTCCGGTAATCAATTCTTTATAAAACAGTTTTTATGTTTGCACACACCTCCTTCCACGCTCCCCGTGACCGAGAGATTAGAGATGTTGACAGATGTCAATATTGACAATCTAAAAGGGTTTCAGGGTTCGGACCCTAGCAGTCCGATAAATATTTATTTAAATCATTTGGATATCAAATGGTAATATATTTATATATATAAATATGTGTGTGTGTCTCTCTGTGTGTGTATGTGTGTCTCTCTCTGTGAATAAAATATCTCAAGAACGAAAAGAGCTATGTGGTTGAAATTTTATATTTAAATAAGGCCGGGGTGCGACGTGACACGAAGCTTCTGAACAAAAACGGTCAAAGAGTATTAGTCCTTTACTGATGAACTTTTTCACTTTTTTCGATTTTCTCAAAATTCGATCCAACGATTTTGATTAATATTCAAAAATCAATTATTTTTTAGATGCTCTTTAAAATGTATATTCTCATTTTGCCATTGAAATCTTTTGAAGACCACTTTACTCTTGTATTCCGTAGGAAAGATAGGAGAAATGGTTGCCATGGTAACAAAATATAAATATTTTCCCATACTTATAAATTTTACATCTTGAATTCAAATGTACCGTACTGTCGGAGCCTAAATATATGTCGATACAAAAAATCTGGTGTGACAAGCACAGCACACAACTTTCTCTTACCCTTTGGCAAGTTGTCTGCTGTGCGACCAGTTACACCAGATTTTTTCTTTTGTGCAAAGATTGCATAACTAGAAGGCGTCAGTCCATAAGTAGAGTCAGTACGTGGCGCCTCTCGTGCCAGTAGTACGAACTACCCAGTCATATTCATTCTAGAGTGTAATATGGTGCATAACTACAAGGCGTTCTCATTCATCAGCTTTTTGATTTACGGTTTTATTTCATTTTTTTTTTGAGCCTATGTCAAACTCATGCCTCACTTACAATTGTTAGACCAAGAAATATGATTTATTTATGATAATTCTTTCTAGCCGTATTGCCAATTAGTTTAAGCAGAAATTTGAACCCACATCACTGGTTTAAAGTTATTGTTAACAGTGTGGCCCTCAGAGGCGTACCGAGGCAGTTGGGGGCCTGGGGCGGCACTAGAAGAGGGGGCCTAATATTGAATTTTTTTTTGGGGAGGGGGGTGGTCATCTTTAAATATCCCTCTCCTCCATACACAAAAATATTTTTAAAATACCGTATATCCCTGAACCTCAAGGGCCCCGGGGCCTCTCAAAGAAAAATTTTCATTAAATTTTGTTTTTACTTGAGCCCTGAGGGCCCCGGGGCCTCTCAAAGAGAAATTTTTATTGAATTTTGTTTTGACTTGAGCCCTGAAGGCCCCGGGGCCTCTCAAAGAGAAATTTTCATTAAATTTTCTTTTATTTTATCTAAATTTTCCCATTTTTACTTGAGCCCTGAGGGCCCCGGGGCCTCTCAAAGAGAAATTTTCATTAAATTTTCTTTTTGTTTTATCTAAATTTTCTTATTTTTACTTGAGCCTGAGGGCCCCGGGGCCTCTCAAAGAGAAATTTTCATTAAATTTTTTTTTTTTTTATCTAAATTTTCCCATTTTTACTTGAGCCCTGAGGGCCCCGGGGCCTCTCAAAGAGAAATTTTCATTAAATTTTTTTTTTTATACATATATGGGGGCCTATGCCGGCTCGGGGCCTGGGGCGGACCGCCCCCTCGCCCCCCCCCCCGGTACGCCACTGGTGGCCCTTATCAGCCACTCTCAGCCTCAAGCTGGCGGCTTTACAAACTAGTAAGAAAAAATTCGGATAATGAATTCTCGAAGATTTTTTTTTTTTTTAATATACACCGATATAAATTTTAGACAAACAGATAATATAGAGATTTGAGCTATCATTAATCTTACCCTTGCTGTCCTTTCCATCCCTCTCTCGCTCCTCAAATGAGAATTCATCGAACCTTTTGGAAAACAATGCCAAGTATTTCATTAGACGAGAGTTTCCACATACGATGCATCAATGCACACTCTGACACTTAAGTGAATTTAATTAATTGGCTGCTTCACATACTGACTAAATGATTGATCTATATTTTTTTCTTATCATTTTTTTTTTTATTTAATTATTATCAATAAAATAACTTATTAGTTTTGAATAAGCATGGATCTACTATATATTAAGAGATAAAATAAAAATAATCTCTCCCGAAATAGATACAAAAATAAACTAATGGAGCTACCCACCACAGAACCAATCATCCCAATCAAATGGAACATGTTAGTTAAAATTTATCATGTTTGTTAATAACTTTTTTATTTTTACTTATCAAACATTTGGAAAGATTTTAAACGATAATAATAATAATAATTAAACAAACTAATTGGTTTACTAAATTGATTTTCAATGTATGTTGAAATTTAAAAATATGAGGAATATTATAATTGATAAAAAATAGCTATTCTAGATAAAAAAAATCTTTGTCTCCATCACTCCAAAAACCAATAAAAATCCCAATTCCAGGGGATGTGGCCCGTTTAGGTTCGATGTAGGCCTAATTATTTTTAATATATAAATCTATATTAGAGTGAGGTGGATAGCTGAGTGGATCTTGTAGTAAGGAATAAAGAAAAGAGCGATTGCCCTACGTTTATTTCGTTTATTATTCCCCTCAAGCCGACGTTTCGGTCAGTCATACGATCTGAAGCGTATCAACAAAATTCCCCAAAAGTCGCAATTTTTGGGTAATTTTGTTGACACGCTTCAGCCCTGAGGATGGTCGAATATCTGATCGAAACGTCAGCTTGAAGTAATTAATAATCGAAATAAACGTAACTGCAATCGCTCTTTTCTTTATTCCTTGCTATATAAATCTATATTCCAATTTAATCAGGTAAATTAAATGAAAAATATGGGTTTCAATGTAATAATTAAGTAATTCAATTCTAATAAATAATATATTGAAATATATATCATTGTGTTTTTAATTTAATTTACCTGACTTTAATAAGAGCCAACGGTTAGGACTTAAAATCATTATATAAAGAGTAAAGAGAAGAATTCAGATAAAAAGGCCTACATGTGATTTTATAGATTGGTTTACTCGTATTATATCGCTCGGAGCATTCCGTGAGGTTCAGCAACCCGTGGTCTTGCTTAACAAAAATGATCTTATCTGCTGTTATTTTTTCATTCCTGCTCAAGGCATTATTAACATTTATTGAATTTGGGTCCTCTTTGATTGGCGTCCAAAAACTAACTCTTATTACGTCACTGTCAAAATTGAGTGAAGTGTTTATCCACGATGTAAAAAAATAAAAATATCGACAATGTTTATCGCAAAAAAATAAAATCGGAAAATAACCAATTATAAAAATGGTTTTAAAAATTATTAAATATATAGATTTATAGAGATTTGATGCAGTCACATATTTTGAATCACCTGTTCTGCTTTAAACATCAAGTTCAAATGCATTTAGATTTGAATGTGCTCAAGAGAGCTTTCAAACTAATTGCATATTTAGAATTGAGTTTCAAATGGGTTATAATTTAATACATTTCATTGCTGTTCAATGACAATCTCATAATTATTCATCTCAAGAGTTATTGAATTTTTATCAATGAAAATAAATATATGATTATTTACTTAAAAATATTCCATTTTAATTCATTTATATATTACACATATAAATTATTAGCTATTGCGCTAATAATGGGAACAAAAAATTATTTCATGTAATTAGACATTTATTTTAATGAAAAATATTAATTAAAATGAAATAAATATATTGCTTGATTTTATTCAAATTATGCTTTTGCATCATTTGGGCAATTAATTTTTTCATGAAGTAGAAAAATAGCCTATTGTAATCGTCAAAAAATTATATCTCGAGATTTGATTGTTGATTTTTCGACGTTTTAGACCACCCTGAGTTTAAAATAGAAGATTTTTGAAACTATGTCTGTTCGTGTGTATGTGAATACAATTATTTCATCCAGCCAGATCTATGAAATTTGGGATACATTTCTTATATATCTTATAAATCTTAGGTAGATCTGTACTAATTTTTAGAGTTAACACGTTAACCATCAAAGAAAATACGAAGTAATAATTTACATACTTTACTATATAGACCAGTCGCTGGAGGTAGTTGAGTATGCAAAATGTGAGGACCGAATTCTGTCAATGGATTTGGGCTAAGAATAGCTCCCAGAATAAGGATCCGGATCTTGCCGGGCCAATTTTTGGTCCAATTTTTTTTTTTTACCCCCACTCCTCTTATTTCCATAGGAAATCAATGGAATACGTGCTAACATAATGTGAAGACTTGCAATTATGGTCAAATTCTTATACTTAAAACCTCAAACAATGAAAAAACTATCTTGTCAGCAACTGAGCCTCTATAGTCCCCTGAGAAGTACTATCTTGCCGCCCGCTTCGGTGGTCCCCTCTAACCCCTTCACCTCCTTTCTCACCCTTTATTATAAATTTAAATGTACGGCCCTAAAAACCACGCCAAATTGTGGGGACTGGTAACTAAGTTCATAATCTACTACTTGGTGCCCCAATCAATGAAAAATGCTATCTTGCCCCCAGCTTCGGTGGTCCCCTCTAGGAGAAGGGAAGGAAGCAAATGAGATGAAGGGGCTATAGGGGACCACCGCAGCTGGCGGCAAGATAGTATTTTTCATGGATTGGAGCACCAGGAGGTAGATTATGAACTTAGTTACCGGACCCCACAATTCTGCATGGTTTTTAGGCAGTACATTTAAATTTATAACAAAGAGAGAAGAAAGGTGGTGAAGGGGCTAGAGGGGACCACCGAAGCTGGAGGCAAGATAGTACTTCTCAGGGGACTATAGAGGATCACTCCCAGTTGCTGACAAGATAGTTTTTTCATTGTTTGAGATTTTAAGTATAAGAATTTGACCATAATTGCAAGTCTTCACATTATGTTAGGGACGTATTTCATTGATTTCCTATGGAAATAAGAGGAGTGGAGGGGTAAAAAAAAATTGGACCAAAAATTGGCCCGGCAAGATCCGGATCCTTATTCTGCGAGCTATTCTTAGCCCAAATCCATTGACAGAATTCGGTCCTCACATTTTGCATACTCAACTACCTCCAGCGCCCGCTCTAATACATTTTTTTTTTTAATTATTGAATTTGTAATTTTTTTGTCATATTATGATAAATTTCATTATTTAAAAATTTCTCTCACATTTTTTCAAAAACTGAATAGATGATGAATAAAGAAAAAGACTCTTCCCAATTTTGAAAAAAAAAATCCATAAAAAAAATATATTAATAAATTGTCTATTCCTAGTAATTTTTAGATTATACCGCATTTGTATAGTCTAGATCAGCTATTCTCAACCTCTGATCCGGCGGACCACCAGTGGTCCGCCAAGAAATTTTACTGGTCCGCGGACAATTTTATTTATTTAATAAAGTTGAACCCTTGAATGGCCTCAGTTGCCGAAAAGGGTTTTTTTAATAATATTCTGTGATTTTTGTTAAAGGTAAAGTCATTACCAATTTATTTCCTTTTTTGAGAATTTTCTTTTTCTTTTAAGACCTTTATCGGCATCTAATGCCATTAAAGAAATTTGACTACTCTATTCCGACAAATTGGTTCTACTCTGACATTTACTTTACTTAGAGAGCGAAGAAAAATATTTTCGAATTAGCTACTGTATTTATTCACAAATTATAATTAATTTGATAATATTTTCAAAATTTTTTCTTTTTATTCATAGAATATGATGTCAAGACCTCTTCATTTGTTTATATTTCTTCATTAATTAATTCCAAGCCTGGACGTGATCCTAATGTGTCGTATAATAAATTAAAATTTTCCATTTTAGGCGGCATAGATTACACGGCTATGCCACTAAAAGGGTTGTTTTTTTCTACATGAAACGTCCTAAAAAGGGTGAGGATTATTAAGTGGCTTCAGCTACATTTCGGGCAGTCATGAGATCGATCCTCACACAGACAGACTCGCAAACATTCCCATTTTGCCCTCGCGACATCGAAAGCAGGCGTCACATTTGTTATAATACGAGTGCACTACATGAATGTATAGAACCCTCTCTATAACCACAGGGCGTATGTGTGGGTGGATACTTGATAAAATGTCTGTATCTGAGTGTGTGTATGTGTGCACGCGATACTTGATAAAATGCTCACGCATGGTCGAGGCGTTAGTATTGAGTCTCCCTCCAATTTCTCTCGAAATTTTTCTACCATGCTATTTCTTTCCCCATCCAAGGCATTTTATACACAAACATCATCAACACTCGTTGGTCATAGATTGAGATTTCTCCAAACGCACCAAATATTATTTCTCTTTTTTACTTTCTTTCTTTAAAGCCAATTGGATTGTGGATGAATAATAAGATCAATACATTTTTTTTTCTTTAGTTAAATGAACCAACAAAGGAAAAAAATATCACTCTCTTATCCCTTAAAAAATCTGTTGGGACTGGTCGCACACAACTTTCTCTTACCTTTCGGCAAGAGAAAGTTGTGTACTGTGCTTGTCACACCAGATTTTTTGTGTTGACATGTATTTAGTTTCCGATAGTAGGGTACATTTCAAGATGTAAAATTTATAAACAGAAAAATATTTATATTTTGTTACCATGGCAACCATTTCTCCTAACTTACCTATGAAGCACAAGAGTAAAGTGGTCTTCAGAATATTTCAACGCAAAATGAGAATATACATTTTAAAGAGCATCTAAAAAATAATTGATGTTTGAATTAAAAAAAAAAAAAAAAAAATCGTTGGAGCAAATTTTGAGAAAATCGAAAAAAAGTGAAAAAGTACATCAGTAAAGTACTAGTACTCTGGCCGATTTTGATTAAAAGCTTATTTTCACGCCTCAGGGGGGCGCTTAACTTAAATATAAAATCGTAGCTCAATCCTTGATGCTTAAAATTGAACACACACCCACAGACGCACAGACTGACCATGTCGTGAAGACCATTTTTACTTTCTCTTACTTCTATATATATGTTAATATATAGAGAGAGAAAGTATTGGTTTCATGTCAAAAATTCGATGTCGAGATTTTGATGGATATATACGTTTTGAGGTCCCCTGAGTTCAAAAAAGTGGTTTTCGCGTCATGGTCTGTCTGTGGGTGGCTTATTTTCAAGTTCCAGGAGGGTATAAAACTTAAATATAAAATTTCAACCTCCTAGCTCAATTCCTTCATGCTTAAAATTGAACACACACCCACCCAGCGCCGGATTTACCACTAGGCCGACTAGGCTAGAGGCCGCAGGCTAGAGGGGGTCGCAAACGTCAGTATTTTTTTTTTTTTTTTTTTTTTTTTTTAATTATATATTCAGAGAAAATATATTTTTCACGGTTCGACTTCTCTACTACACTTCATACACTCCCCCCCCCCCCGTTAGGAAGGGGGCCGCACAGGCCTAGGGCCTCTAGTTATGTAAATCCGGCACTGCACCCACCCACACATCCACAGACAGACTATGTCGCGAAAACCACTTTTTTAGACTCAGGGGACCTCAAAACGTATATAGGCCTATCCATCAAAATCTCGACATCGAATTTTTGACATGAAACCAATACTTTTCTCTCTCTCTATATATATATATATATATTAACAGGTGGGCGTACCCAGCGAGGGGCAGGGGGGCAGCTGCCCCCCTAGAAGCAAAAAAATTAAACGTTTATAAAGTGGTGAAACGAAACAAAATTGGTGGATAGCGGCGGCGAATGATTATTTTTGTTAGGACTCGAGGGATTTTAGGCCTTTAATTCGAAGGCTTTTCCCCTCTATATTAAAAATAGCTATGTCCCAATCTGGACGACCATGATTTGGCCCCCTCCCTGGACGACCATGATCTGACCATGCCCCCCCCTAGATTTGATCCTGGGTACGCCCATGTATTAACATATTAATATATAGAGGTGAGAAAGTAAAAATTGAAACTTTCTTAAGGAATTGGCCTATATCTTAATAATTTCAATACAACTATTCCATTTTAATCGAGGGTTTAAAATTTTACAAGAATATAAAACAAATTAATTAATTAACTCTATATAAATGTAAATTCTCTATTTATAATAAATTAATAATAATATTAAATAAATAACCCAAGGGACGAAATGTTACAATTTATAATTTAGAAAAGTAAAAAGAAAAGTATTATTAATAGAATGCTTTGACATTTATTAGATAATTGTAATTCTATATTGAGTCTATTGAATTTGTTAATAATAATTATCATTTACAAATAGTTTTAAAATATTATCTAATAGACTCATTAATTGTAATCATTTAGTTTGTAAATTGTCTCTTGGGGTATATGATTTTTTTCTTTTCATATTCAATATTTTTTTACTTGATAAAATATTGTCCATAATATTTGTTTTTCATCTAACGGAATCAAATTTGATCCCAATCGACAGTTTGACATCCCTTTGTACCAAGGGAAGAGAGAATGACACAATGACATCGAGCAAAACTAATTAATGCACATAGTAATGTCTAAATACTGGAACAGAGAGGTCTCAGCCTCTGAGCTAATTAGTTAACTTGGTTATTCCATTTATGGACTGGGTTTTGGTATGAAAAATAATTGAAGAGAGAAAATATATTTAACGTTTTTTTATTATTAAACATTAAATTCGCAAATATCACGTTTTATGGAAGTGATTAAAAATAAAACCTTAATGGAGACCAGATGTTCTTCCTTTTTTTTCAATAGTTAAAACGTGAAAAATGCATATATAAATCGATACTGTATATAATATCACCAATATTCTTTTGATTATATTAACTATAGTTCTCAAATAACAATAAAACTAGTAAAGGATAAGTAATTTAAAATGCTTTTTTTCCATCTTTTTATAATTATAAAAATATTTTCCTTGGATGAAAACTTAAATTACGTAAATATATATTTTAATATAATAACTTTTCAGTTGATTAGCTGAAAAGTAATAACTTTTATTATAGAAACTTTATTATTTTACTCGCAATTTAATTATATTCATAAAACCTAAAAAGTGCCTTTTTACGAGGACAGTCAAAAAGGATAAAAAAAATTCTAAGGTTTTATATTTTAAATATTTAAAAATTATATCACTAAATTCATAAATATTTAAGAGATCGATTTTATAATACCATGGTATAAAACTGTTCTTATTTTTCTTCCTGGAAGATGGGCAACCCAAATGGCCGATTTACTAATTTTATTTATTTAATATTTTGCCATTATTTGCTCCTAAGGAGTGGCGTCATTTTAACTTTTTTCTTGGGGGGGGGGGACTTTTTTCTTAAAATTTACTAACAAATAGGTACTCAAATATGGCCAAAAGATATTTATTTAATTGTTTAATTTTGTACAGTTTATATACCCGTAGATATATTTAGAAATTTTTATTTTTTTTATTTTGTACCCGTGGCTCAGAGTCCTGTGGGGGGGGGGGGGTATTTGCCCCCCCCTCCCAAATGACGCCTCTGCTCCTAAGCTCTGAAGCAATTAAAAGACAAATCTAATAGCTAGTTGATACATGTTTTTGTTAAAAAATTTATTAATTCAAAACTTTTTCTGCAATGCTATTTCTTCTGTTTAGATGTTTAGAAATTTGAGATTTTTTTTCTTTTAACTCTTTTTCTGAGGCCTTAAATAAATATATCTTATGTATATTATTAACGATACAGTGATCCAGGCGCATTTATTTATATCAACTGGTATCTTTTGAGGTTACCAATATTAATATTTGTCGCTCTCATTATCCTTTAAGCCCCAATATTTTTATCAAGTTGTATTACTAAGTTTTATTATTTTATTAAGTTTTTCTAAAATGATTATAAATTTCACTTCTCGGATTATAATAATAATACTATCGGAATCTAAATCTGTCTCGGCGCAAAAAAATCTGTTGTAATGTGCGGTCAGTCACAACAGATTTTTTCTTTTAAATTAAAATTCAATCTATGAATGAAAACGAAAAATAAAGGTGAATTCTGATTTGTGATGGGGGATATTTTCTCAAATTCTCTAATTAAAACGACCTTTTATATTTCCATGATTGATGAAATTGATTGAACCCACCACCACCATGGACGAAATATGATCTCCACCTTTTCTAGTCAGGCAAATTAATTTTTTTTTTCTCTCTTTTTGTTCCGTGAATAATTTATGAGTGTATAGTCTTGGCTGACATCATCTTTTCTTTTCGTGGATCAATCTGAATTTTTTTCAACTTCCCTTGGGGTATATCTTATTTTTTTAATATACGCCGGAAAATATAGATACGCATTGCACAATATTCATCAACTTCCTGTATTGAAAAAAAAAAAATACTTCCTTTAGAACAACTTAAAATTACGTCACAATTCCGGTCCAAATGAATATTGATCTTAAAATAATCATTCATTAATTTTCAAATTAGGTAGAAAGAATGAGCAAAGCAGCTAGTTTATATTTCTCTTTATTGTCAAACCAGGGCCGACGATTCGGTCGCATATGGGACCATCTTCAGGGCCAGGTTAATGTCTGAAAATATATATCCTCGCCAAGTTATATTGGGCATACACAAATTGGAAATGGCTCAGCCATGTTAATGCCCAAACATTTTTATTTTTACTCATATAATTCATTTCTATGTAAAGTAATTTAAGATATAATAGCTAAAAAAAGTGAGTTTTATTGGTGCAGGTCGAGGGTCCGGTGGCCTGGTGCAATGGATAGCACGCCTATGCCCCGGAAAGGCGGAGATCCTGGGTTCAATTCCCGGGGGCCATGGGATGTTTGGCCTCATCAATAAAAAACACTCACAGTCTTGTTAAATAAGATATAATAACTATTTCTTTTATCTCTATATATTATAAATCAATATTAGCTAATGAATTTAATTTCTATTTTTTAGTTTTATGTTCATTTTTTTTTCATTTTTTATTTGGGATTTTCGCAGTTTGTACTGTATATTTTGACCATTCGTGTTGTTTATTTTAACAATTTTTCTCGACTGACTGTTGGGACTTAAGTGGAATTTTCTCGACAGGCTAATATTTTAAAAACAAACCAATTGCTCTCATTCTCTTCACGTTTGCTTACTTTTAGATTAAGTGAAAACGAAAACATTGCCAATGATAAAATAGTACTAAGGTCTGTTTACTTGAAAAATATTTTAAAACTCTCAGGTTAAACAATAGTTAAACAACTTTGTATAGATCGGGGGTCAACACTTTATTTTCAAATATTATTTAGGAAATGTGTTTATTAAAGCTTTTGTGGTTTGAATTATTATTATTTAGAGAAGGTGGATCTAAAATTTTTCCTCTATTATTCCAATTTGATTTACTTCCTCTAATTTATATTTCATTCCTAATTTCATTTATATTTAATTTAGGCACCCCCCTGGGACGTTACACGAAGCTTTTGAACAAAATCGACCAAGGAGTACTAGTACTTTACTGATGCACTTTTTCAGTTTTTTTTTTTCGATTTTCTCTAAATTCGCTCCAACGATTTTTTTTTAAATTCAAAAATCAATTATTTTTTAGATTCTCTTTAAAATGTATATCCCCATTTTGTCATTGAAATCTTCTGAAGACCACTTTACTCTTGTACTCCTTTGAAAAGATAGGAGAAATGGTTGCCATGGTATCAAAATATAAATATTTTGCCATACTTATAAATTGTACCTCTTGAAAAAAGACTCTACAGTACTGTCGGAAACTAAATACATGTCGACACAAAAAATCTGGTGTGACAAGCACAGCACACAACTTTCGATTATCGAAGGTAAGAGAAAGTTGTGTGCTTTGCGCCAGTCACACCAGATTTTTTTTCTTTTCCTATATATATTTTTTCAAAATCTTGTAGAGGACGAGGGAGGGGTGCAAATGACCCTATTATCAGTTTTTCATTTCTGTAATACTTGTACTTTTTTTTGCACTCGTACTTGAAAGAAAAGAGAAATGGTTGCCAAAAAAATAACAAATATAAATATTTTTTTCGATTGGTTATAAATTTTTCTTCTTAAGTTTTAATTTACCAATGGTTCTGTACCAAGGTTCGCGGGTTTAATAATAAATAGAGACGAAGTCTAAATGGCCTCCGTTGCCGAAAAAGGTCTTAAATAAATTAAAATAAAAAAAAAAAAAAATTACCAATAGAAACTAAAAATATATCGACACAAACAATCTCGTATGACAGCGCATCATACAACTTTCGAAAACCGAAAGTAAGAGAATGATGATGTGTGTTACGCTGTCACAACAGATTTTTTTGTGTCGAAATACCATATTTAGTTTTTTTTTTCTTAAATTTCAGTTTATTAAGGTGAAGATACTATAGTAGGTACTCGATTCAGGGATCTTATGCATCCAACGAGAAAAATACTTGATTCAATCAAACTGACTTTAAAATTTGGTTTGCTAAAATAAAATTGGCATGATTAAATTTTCACTGATTCCGTTATTTCTGATGATTATTGTATCGAATTTAATACTTCCTTTGATTACCTCAATTTCAATACTTTGATCCTGGTTGAAAATTGGCCCAATTTAGATGTTTATGATCCCCAATGTCATCCACTATGATTAGATCAATTTTAGAGCTCTGATTACCGACAATTGGTTAGAATCATGTGCAAACCAATTGAAACAATTAAGCTATCACTAGGAATCTACAATAGATTATAAATTTCTTTATACATTTCAAAATTTATTTCTAAATTTCTGATTTCAAATATTTTAAACATAATTATTGCTGTAACTTAAGACGGCTCAGGGCTCTTTCCTTTTAGGTAATTTATTTTTACTTTCTCTTACCTCTATATATATGTTAATATATATAGAGAGAAAATATTGGATTCATGTCAAAGATTCGATGTCGAGATTTTGATGGATATACACATTTTGAGGTCCCCTGAATCCAAAAAAGTGGTTTTCCCGACATGGTCTGTCTGTGTGTGTGTGTGTCTGTCTGTGAACAAAATATCTCAAGAACGAAAAGAGCTAGGAGGTTGAAATTTTATATTTAAGTTAGGAACCCCCTGGGACGTGACACGAAGTTTTTGAACAAAATCGACCAAAGAGTACTAGTACTTTACTGTTGCATTTTTTCAGTTTTTTTCGATTTTCTCAAAATTCGCTCCAACGATTTTTTTTTTTTAATTCAAAAATTTTCAAAATTTTTTAGATACTCTTTAAAATGTATATTTTCATTTTGTCATTGAAATCTTCTGAAGACCACTTTACTCTTGTTCTTCATAGGAAAGATAGGAGAAATGGTTGCCATGGTAACAAAATATAAATTAAAAAAAAAAAAAAAAAAAAGATTTTGCCATACTTATATCTTTAAATTCGAATATACCGTACTGTCGGAAACTAAATACATGTCGACACAAAAAATCTGGTGTGACAAGCACAGAACACAACTTTCGATTACCAAGAGTAAAAGAAAGTTGTGTGCTGTGTGCCAGTCACACCAGATTTTTACTTTATATAATTTAATCGAATTTAATTAATTAAAGACTAATAGATTTATTAAATTTTTCGATATGATATCTAACCAGACACCACATTACCCAACTTTCGATTACCGTAGGTAAAAGAAAGTTTTGTCATGTTCAGTCACATCAAATTTTTTCCTTTAATTCATTCTATCTTTAAAGAGATGTAAAAATTGAATTAGTATTTTCGACATCACAATAAAGGTTTCCTTCAATGGCAAAAAAAAAAAAAAAAAAAAAAAAAAAATTAAAACGAATCCAACTAGTATGCATTTTAAATTTAAATGCAAACCATTCCGGTTAATATCTGAAATGCTTTATTTTCTCTCTCCCTTCTTTTTTACAAGCTCTTGGTGTATTATTTACACCCGTCATGGCATCGTGAATTTATTTATTTAACCCTTTGCACTGAAAAATACACCATGCCTCTTAAAAAAAAAAAAGGAAATTTCCAACTTTTAAATAAATAGAAACAAAGAGATTTTTGCATATAGAGAACTGATTGGTAAAAATATAATAGATCAAACAGAATTCATCATTTCAATCGCTTTCATAATTTTCATTTATATATTTGATGATAAATACTATTAATTGAAAATTCGATAAGTTTTACTAAAAACATCTATACATATAAGCTTATATTTGGAAATAGCATATATTTCCCTCGTATAGAGTTTTCATATCACAGTAATTCATATTTAATGAGAAGATTAAACATATTTTAAAAATATATTCTACTAATTTCTGTTTAATAATTCATTAATTTCATTTTAATGGTCGATTAGAGAATTATGTTAATATTTTTTTTTTTTTAAACAAATAATATCATCCTTTAGAGATTAAACTTCTTTCTGGCCTGAATTAAAGAGGATTTTACTTTATCATAGTTTATAATATAGAATAATGAAATGTTGGTCGACTGATCGTTATATTAGAGTGGAGTCGGGAGAAATAAAAGGTTTTTTTAATTTAATTATATTAAGTTTAAAAGTATCAGTCGTGTTATAGTGGCCAAAACATTTGCACTGAATAAACTGTATAAGGAATTAATAGAAAACTGATTTCATTAATCCCGTGATTGGAACAAGCTCCCTGCGTCTATCTTCCCCGAAACCTACAATCTTAAGTCTTTCAAGTCTAATCTCAACAGGCATCTTCTCAGTTACCGCTGTTGTGCCCAAAAGAGAGAGTTTATGGGCACTTTTGACGTGAGTTGAGGGACACACTTGTACGTCCCAGGATATTGGAAGTAGGTACTTGAATGAAAGATGGTTTTTTTGGTTTTAATAACGATAAATATTTAACAAGAGTAAAGGTGATGTGATGGTTTATAGGTTGGATTGATGATAGGATGGAGAGATGATAAGTAGATTGTCTATAGGACAAATGGACTGGGCCGAAGTGGCATATGATAGATCGAATGTTCCCAGTCCCAATAGGATCCCAAATGACCAGATCCCAAACACCAGACCCCAAACACAGACCCCAAACAACCAGACCTCCGACCGACAAGGATTCGGTGTAGACGAGGTTCTGAATGTAAGTCTTCTTGGCCACCTGACCTAGGGCGTTTATATCTTGCCCCCGGGGAGAGGTGACGGGTGTAGGAAGGGAGTGTCTTCCTTGTTGGTGTTCTATTTTAATTTGTATAATTTGTTTTATTCTTTCGTCATTGAAATGTGCTAGGCTAGGTCTTCTGTTTTCTGTTACCAAAGTTGCACAAGAGCATTTGCTGACATAGGTCTTTTAATAATTAATTAGGTCTCCTGTCTTTTCTTTTTATCTTTCTTTAAGACTGAACCACCTCTGCCTATACAGTTTCCACCCATAACACCGCAGTTGAGTTCCCCTTTTATGCTTCTCCTTTATTTATGTATTTTTTTTCCAACTTTATACCTCCTGGCTGCATGTGATCAGTGGTCATTATAGGTCTTCGGACCATCCTTGTTAAGGTTTTGACCAGGTTTTCCTTAACAGCTTAAGGCGAATGTCGGGATGGCTAATGCGACGTTTACTCCTGGTCTCGTGGCTTGCGTGAATTTTTTGATAATTGTTTTTTTTTTTTATTTCTTTCGATGGAAATGCATGAACATGTTGATTGTTAATGGGCATGCATTTCTATTTATTTATTTATTTTATTTTATTTTATTTTTTTTCCTTTTGTTTTGTTTTGTTGTATTTGTTATTGTATTTAAATTTGTATTTGTGTTTGGACCTAGCCACCGAGGACTGGTGCCTCTAAGCGGGTCGTAATAAATTTATTTATTTATTTTATCCACCCATTCCAAAAAAAAAAAAAAAAAATGTAATAAGCCTATAGTGTATGTGACCTTCTTTTGAACTTATAGTGAATTAATAAAACTTATACAGGTCTATTCTCTAAAAACAGACGTTAAAATTTAAAATAAACAAATGGGTGTTAAAAAATAATGTAAAAACAACCAGCGTTAAAAAATGCTATTCTCTAAACAAAGTTTTAATAGCGACGTTAACATGTTGCTTGTATTTCAAAGCTATCCAAATCATAACCTTACATAAGGATAGCGAATAGCAGCCAGGAAAAATCAAATCAGACAAAAATTAGATCAATTTTTATTAGATTTATTTGATCGTCGACCTTTCGGACGACAGTCGCGCCCTTCCTCAGGACAATCAATCGTCAGCGAATAGATTGACTGCAAAGTGCTTAAAGCAATGCCATCGAAGAATGCATTCAGTTTGTCACAAATTGAAATTTTATTGTTTCATTCACGATTTCAATTTTCGTTAGAAATACCTCTATCTGTATTTGCTTGACGATTGATTGTCCTGAGGAAGCGCGCGAAATTTAGCGTCTCAAAAAAAAAGGTAAAATATTTTTTTTTTTGGGGGGGGAAATTTGATTCCGCGGAAGAGTAAATGCTCCGCGGGAGGCAAAAGCAAAAAATTTTAGGTTCCGCGGGTGGTAAACGAGAAAAATTTTTGATTCCGCGAGCGGCAAAAATTTTGCGTCTCTAAAAAAAAGGTAAAATATTTTTTCGGACGGGAAAAGAATTTGGTTCCGCGAAAAAAAAAATTTTTTTGAGATCAGGCCCCCCCGAAAAAAATTTCTATATACGCCCCTGTTTCATATATAGGGTAAGAGAAAGTAAAATATAGATAAAGTTTTTTCCTCTCTTAAACAAAGCTTGAATCACACACCCCTATTAAATAGGCAAAAAAACTAAATTTTTTGGAAGGATTTTGCCTAACTAGCAGGCGCTCTCGATCAGTGGCGCCTCCCAAGCCGATTTGGAGAACTTGTCAGTTTTAACAGTAAATTAAGTGTTCTCAGTCCCTAATAAACAGGCAGTGTCGTAACGTTCTTAGCTGCCCCCCCCCCCCGCAACCTTTTTTCGGGCCCCATTATTAAAGGAATGTGTTATTCATAAGACGAATAACATTATTAAAAAATATTTAAAATACTGTATATTAAAAGAAATTTGGAATTTTTTGAAGTTACTGCATATCTTGAGGTCCTAAGCGTCTCTCGCACTGGCTATACCTAACTAATGTGTCTTTTTAAGAGGACTCCAAAAGTACTTTTGCACTCAGATTTCGAAATATAGTCGATTGGTCTTAATGTAGCATTTTACAAATCTTTTACTAAACTACTCTAGCTTTTTCAATTATTTTAAAGAACTTTTTTTTTTATTTGCAAAGTAAAATAAATCTCCTAGTCAAATAAACAAACACCACAATGAATTTTTAAAAAGATTTCAAATATATGCTACTTTAAAATGAACTGACCAGTAAAAATTATTTATTTAAAAAAAAGTCTTCTGCCATTGAATATCTCACTTTGTTAAAGGGAATACGAATCGTATATTAAAATTCAAATAAAAAAAAAATAATAAAACTCTCAACTATAAAACCGTTTGGTCTAAAAAATTTATGGTTAGTAAACTCATTTTTTCTCAACTTTTCAGTATCAAAAATTGAGATATTAATTATAATATGAGTTATATTAAAAGAAATGACTTTTCTTGTTTACATTTTGTGTTTAAAATAAATCGTGTTCATAATTTAAATTATTAAGAAAAGAGAGACCTTGATTAAATAATATTAAGAAAGATGTCGAGATAATGTGACAATGATAATATTTAAATAGAGGAATGAAGTAAAGAGGTCGTTTCGAAGATGAGTTTGCCTTGGACATATTATTTTCAATAAAATAAACTGTTAGTAAAAAAAAAAAGTTTATTCAAAAAAATGTTTTTAATTAATTAATAAAAATATTTTACATTTTAAAATATACGTATATACGGTTTTGAAATATAAATTAAAAATTCCTTCTCATTCATTTCAAAGTTGGTCAATGGGGAAACAACTTCCATCTCTCTGTAATTGTACGCTAACATTTATTTTTATTTGTAAATTAATTAAATTAGATAGTTGTTATAGAGTTGAGAGACTGTTTTATTTATATAATTTGGAAACTAACTAACCACACATCTATTAAACTCTATGATAATTAATGTGTCGGTATCAGGGAGACTAACTTCTTCAGAATATGAGTTTAATAAATATAATTAACTTATCTAATGGACTCGTGTTTACATATGAAGGAAAAACCTTTTTAATTAGTCTTATAGAGACTTTTTATTTATTTATTTTTTTTTTATTTTGCCCGTTTGGCCGGTGGCCATTGGGCTAAAAAGTTTACAAAAGATATACAAATATAAAAATTAGCCATGCAAATACAATAAAACGAAAAAAAATCTCAATACAATACCAAAACAAAATAAAAGCAATATAAATACAGACTATATAGAGACTTATTAAATACAATAGATTCAATAAAAAATAATAAATTTAAAATTCTTTTATATTTAATTTCATCTCTTTATAATTAAAATATTTTATTGCAAAAATCATTGGATTAGACTTGTGCTTAACCCCTGAATTATTCATCAAGGATAATCTAACTTAATATACAAGGTCGGTGTAACTATTACCTTCTAAGTTTCATGTTAAGACTGTGACATAGAATAAACACAGTTCGCAAGTTGAAAACTGAAAACAAAAATTCCCAGCGGAGTTGCAAAACTTTCCAGCTCCTCTTAAACAGACCCTTAAATATAATCACAGTTAAAGAACATTTAAAAAAGAATACATTCTAGAGAAAGTAAATAAAATTTTAGATCTTTTCTGCGATGACGTTTCGGTATTATATTGTAACAAATTTTTTCGTTTTTAATAATAAATCCCTTTCTAATAAAATGTTGAAATAATTCTGTCGTATGTTGAAAAATTCAAAATTTCTTTTTGAATTTTTTATTAAATTTTTCTTTTCTAGTAGAATTCAAATGGAAAATTCTTTTAAAGATTTTTTTCACATCATTGGACTAACGTATTTTCGTTATGGAAGTATGATTATCACATTGCCTTCAAATCTCCTGTTCAGTGAAAAAAATACGAAAAAGGAAAAAAGAAAACGCCAAGTGGCTTCTGGTGGGCGTGGCTAGCACTTCCGGCTGTCGAGTTCCCCTTACCTTCCTTGAAAGGAAATCCAGGACTCCTTCCCGATCCTTTTGGGTTGGTGGCCATAGGAAGAAAAAAAAAGCAATATCGTTGAAAAGATTCTCGCGAGATAGGAGCCAAAGGGCACAATGCTAATTTCAAAGCTGTGTGTGTGTCCAAGTACTTGTGTGTGTATTTATATGTATCCGGTATGTATGTGGTAGTGTGCAGCCAGCCACTTAGAGCCGACCCAGCCCTAGATCAAAGCCCAGCAACTCTCGCTGACTTTTTTTCCCCTTTTGATGACCCGAGCTCAATTCGAGGCGAGTTCATCAAATAAAAATTGAATTATAAAAAATTAAATCTCCACCATTTGAAAATTGAATGATATTTATCCCAATAAATTTTGAATTATTTATTCATCTGTGTACGGAATTAATAAAAGTGGGTTTTCCATTTTTTTTTTTTTTTTTTAGTACGGGCTGAGGGGGAGGAGGACAAGAAGAGAGATTCAACCATGAATTCATAATTGATTTTCTCTCGTTTATTTTTAGGATAGAATGATTAATTATGATGTTTAATATTGATAAATAATATTGTAAAAACCTTATAATTAAAAATTCAAACCCAGATTAGAATTATGAACGACTAATCAACATTTTTGGAGAAGAAATTCAGCTAATTTAATAGTATATTTATTCAAACTTTTATTCAAACTTTTTTAATTTTTTCTTTTAGAAAAGTTCTAAAACCCCTGACATGTTCCAGAAGCCCTCTGGGGAAAAACTAAAATTTTGGCCATAGGAAATATGTATCGGTTTTATATTGTTAAAATAGTACATTAGTAATAAAAATCACAAGAAAAAGTAAGTGAAATATTTCATACATAAGAGAAAGTAAAGATATGATGCAAAGATGGGCTTTAGAAAATCTCTATTATAATAAAATTTATTTTTAATATACCTAAGACATGTTTCCAACTCGGGAGCTTTTATAAAATTTTCAAAAAATTTCTTGCTCACGTTAATAATAAATAATAATATAGCACTCACTCAGTGGGCTGTCCCAACCTTGAGATTTTCTTAAACGAGTATATGGGGGTTTTAACGAAAACTTTTTTACTTCAAGGGAATCAAAACAAATTTCAATTAAAGGGCTAAAAGTTGATTACGAAACTGAATGTGAAATCCATATTTCCACAGGGGCGTATATAAGGGGGGCCAAGGGCCCCCCCCTCGAAATTTTCTAAATGCATATAGCCCTATAGGGATATAGAGACAATAATAAGTCTCGCCCCCCCCCCCCCGAAATGTTTGCTCGGCCCCGCAGCACGAAAATCCCAGGTTCCGCAAAAGAGTGAGATGTCCCGGGAACGGCACATGAAACAAATTTTGGTTCCGCGGATGGAAAAAATTTTGCTTCTCTAAAAAAAAAGGTAAAATATTTTTACGAAAAAATTTTGGTTCCGCGAAATCAAAATTTTGATTCCACGAAAAACAAAATTTTTCGAAGAAAAATTTTTAAGAAC
>JAKCPI010003074.1:0-33835 GCA_023213315.1 Euborellia annulipes
TTCTATTTCTTCAAATATTAACATGCTTTTTTGGATTTAAAATTCTTGAATGAATATCTATCAAGGGGTTTAAAAGTTTAAAGATTTTTATGTAATTGCCCCCCACCCCCCGAAATTTTTATTTCTTCTATTTCTTCAAATATTAACATGCTTTTTTGGATTTAAAATTCTTGAATGAATATCTATCAAGGGGTTTAAAAGTTTAAAGATTTTTATGTAATTGCCCCCCACCCCCGAAATTTTTATTTCTTCTATTTCTTCAAATATTAACATGCTTTTTTGGATTTAAAATTCTTGAATGAATATCTATCAAGGGGTTTAAAAGTTTAAAGATTTTTATGTAATTGCCCCCCACCCCCGAAATTTTTATTTCTTCTATTTCTTCAAATATTAACATGCTTTTTTGGATTTAAAATTCTTTTAAAATTCTTGAATGAATATCTATCAAGGGGTTTAAAAGTTTAAAGATTTTTTGTATAATTGCCCCCCCACCCCCCGAAATTTTTATTTCTTCTATTTCTTCAAATATTAACATGCTTTTTTGGATTTAAAATTCTTTTTAAAATTCTTGAATGAATATCTATCAAGGGGTTTAAAAGTTTAAAGATTTTTTGTGTAATTGCCCCCCACCCCCCGAAATTTTTATTTCTTCTATTTCTTCAAATATTAACATGCTTTTTTGGATTTAAAATTCTTGAATGAATATCTATCAAGGGGTTTAAAAGTTTAAAGATTTTTTGTGTAATTGCCCCCCACCCCCCGAAATTTTTATTTCTTCTATTTCTTCAAATATTAACATGCTTTTTTGGATTTAAAATTCTTGAATGAATATCTATCAAGGGGTTTAAAAGTTTAAAGATTTTTATGTAATTGCCCCCCACCCCCCGAAATTTTTATTTCTTCTATTTCTTCAAATATTAACATGCTTTTTTGGATTTTTAAAATTCTTGAATGAATATCTATCAAGGGGTTTAAAAGTTTAAAGATTTTTTATGTAATTGCCCCCCACCCCCCGAAATTTTTATTTCTTCTATTTCTTCAAATATTAACATGCTTTTTGATTTAGACTTTTTAAAATTCTTGAATGAATATCTATCAAGGGGTTTAAAAGTTTAAAGATTTTTATGTAATTGCCCCCCACCCCCCGAAATTTTTATTTCTTCTATTTCTTCAAATATTAACATGCTTTTTTGGATTTAAAATTTTTTAAAATTCTTGAATGAATATCTATCAAGGGGTTTAAAAGTTTAAAGATTTTTTGTGTAATTGCCCCCCACCCCCGAAATTTTTATTTCTTCTATTTCTTCAAATATTAACATGCTTTTTTGGATTTAAAATTCTTTTTAAAATTCTTGAATGAATATCTATCAAGGGGTTTAAAAGTTTAAAGATTTTTTATGTAATTGCCCCCCACCCCCCGAAATTTTTATTTCTTCTATTTCTTCAAATATTAACATGCTTTTTTGGATTTAAAATTCTTTTTAAAATTCTTGAATGAATATCTATCAAGGGGTTTAAAAGTTTAAAGATTTTTTGTGTAATTGCCCCCCACCCCCCGAAATTTTTATTTCTTCTATTTCTTCAAATATTAACATGCTTTTTGGATTTAAAATTCTTGAATGAATATCTATCAAGGGGTTTAAAAGTTTAAAGATTTTTTATGTAATTGCCCCCCACCTCCCGAAATTTTTATTTCTTCTATTTCTTCAAATATTAACATGCTTTTTTGGATTTAAAATTCTTGAATGAATATCTATCAAGGGGTTTAAAAGTTTAAAGATTTTTTGTGTAATTGCCCCCCACCCCCGAAATTTTTATTTCTTCTATTTCTTCAAATATTAACATGCTTTTTTGGATTTAAAATTCTTTTAAAATTCTTGAATGAATATCTATCAAGGGGTTTAAAAGTTTAAAGATTTATTGTGCAATTGCCCCCACCCCCCCGAAATTTTTATTTTAAAATGTTGATTTTTTTAATAGGTCCCTGTCCGCCTGATTTCATTTGCATGCCCGTTGGCCCGAATCAGTTTATTAAAGCGAAATTTAGACTTGCTACCCTCCCGTAATTTTCTCATGGCCTTCAAAACCCACAGACCGGTCCGGGCGAATACTCAAATGTTAAACTTGATTCATTGTATTTTCATTTAGGCAAAAATAATATGGGCTTTAAAATTAAGAGGAAAACTATTGATCACGTTCCGAGACGCCGCCCGCCAGGGCAAGTTGAGATGGGCGCTGCGAAGCCGCGCCTTTCTCAACTTGTAATTATATAAAGAAAATAGATAGTCAAAGATTTTTTTTTTTTAATTAAATCAATTTCCCTGATATAAAGTATTATTAAACAATTTTTCTTTATAAAATATTATTGAAGATCAATGACCACTGGGGCTTAAAACCATTCTCCTACCCTACCAATCTTTGAAAATATACCTTAAATAGAATAAATTTATTTATTACATTATTTTTTTTTTTTCAGATGGCAAACAGTGTAAGAAGAGTCATCACCAGCCTTCACGTCTCATCAACCTGCTAGCTGCTCCTGCCTCTTTTCGTGTCTCTTCAGGGCTCAAACTGCGCTTCCAGCACCTGCAGTACTTCTAAGGCTTGTATATTTTTATTAGCGGGGCGCAGAGCTAGATATATTTAGGTTTTTTCAAAATTTCTTTTTCTATTTGATTCGACTTCAATAACTTATTTTAGATAGATTAAAAAATAAAAATAGGATGTATTAATATTTTCTTTCTCCATTCCAGATTCCCTAATTTAACCATTTTTTTCAGAGCCCCAATTCATCGATTGAAGACATCGTGGGATAACAATGGATGTGTATGTAAGTAGGTTTTCTTGTAAAATTTGTATTCTATTACGAATGCAAATTAAAAAAACATCCACCGTGGGACATCATCTTCATGAGACAAAGCAAAGTGTTTAGCTTTTAGGTTTATCAGTCATAGGAAGGATATGTGTATTGGGGTATCTCTTCATCTCTTTCTATCTTTTTTCTTTTTCAGCTTAATTTAAATGTTAAATACACATAATCCTTTAAGTTAGATATACTACATTATATAGAAACTAGGGGGAGATAAAACATTTCTGCGCTCACGCTTTCATTTTTTTGGGGGGGGAAGGGGGGTCTAGGCCTCAGGATCCTCTGAGTATCAACTGAATGTTTTTCGATTGGGGAATGATGTTCTTATACTGGCATAGGTGTTGTTATTTCTTCCCCATTGTTTCCAAATAGGACGGCAGTGATTGGGGCACTGCAACGTTAGGTGATTAGGATAGGGACTTCCAGAAAAGAATGTCTATTCCCTAATTGACTGATGTTCAGGAGAAAAAAGAGGATTCTCTATTAACGCGTTTTTTTGCAAGAAAGATTATCTAAATCTTTCAATCGAAAACCGGTCGTCCACTGGATTCTTGGCCTGAATGTTTTAGTGGAGGGTAGGTTTGAGGCGGAGTGGTTCCCTCTTTGGATAGGATAGGTGTTGTTTAGCTTTTCTTCTACATTCTTACCCTCACCATACTCTTACTGAGGCATTCAGGTCCTTGACTCCGGTCTTGTACTTACCGGGATTCGCATCCTAACACCGTTTTTTCTATTTTCATTTCTTCTTCAACTTTACTTGGGTGTGGGCGCGTTTCACCGTTCCGTTATCGATAACTTTTTTGAAATATAGACTTACCTGTCTATCGGGAGTGTTCGTGTTTCGCGATCGTCTCAAGAAAGAAGAGGCTCTCCACTGAAGAGTTAGGTGGCCAACTGAGCCACAGAGGGGATTGGGTGTAGGTTAGATTTAGAAGACAGAAGACTTGGGTTTCTGCGAGTTCTTCTTCAAGGTAACTAATTTTTAATATCTATAAAAGGAATTTGAAAAAACAGCTGATTATTTATGAAATATTTGACAATACGACTAACCAATTATTATATATTTCATTTTTCACTTCTCTCAATATTTTTTTTCAAATTCCACTTTTAATAATAATAATAATATTTATTTAACATTTATAATTTTCTCCTTTGTTTCAGATGGGTGGTTGGGAGTGGGGGCTGCTCTTCGGCGTTCTTCGAATGCAACCAAGAGAATTCTTCAGTACGTAAATATTTAATCAAATCCATTAAAAATAATTACTCTAAGATATAAGAAAAATATTCTCTTTTTTTTTAGTCAAGGGCGGCATCTTTATAAAAATTTAGAGATATTATTTCTCATCATTCTTAATGCCGTGGTGGCATGAAAATTTCAAGATAAAATAAATGGAAAAGCATAACAAGAAAACAAGTGACTGATAAATTGGATCTAAAACGTCAACTCAAATAAATAAAAAATATTTTAATTTTGATAAATAAAATAAAATATCAAATCTTAAGTAGGCCTATTAATTTTTTTTTTTTAATCACGCTAATTTCTTGATATTAATTGTGTAAATTTTTTTTTTTTAGGTGACACATCAAAAAGAATAAACAAACTAAATAAGAAAATATTACCTCAATTTTCACTATATCATGACGCCATATTAATAGCAATATAAGAATTGGGCAAATTTATTACTAATTTTGATCTTCAATATCTTAATGAATCTTTAAAAATCATCTTATTGCATCAATCAAACTCTACAATCAGCCATAAACATCATGATTTGCCCAAGAACACTTTTGGAGGATAGGGAGGGCTGTAAGGGGAGATGTGGAGGCCCTTTAAAGAAAAATCAACTTGAGAAACAGGTATGTTGATCTTGGCATCATTGTTACCCTTTGATAAGTGAGACAGATTCTTAAACATATCCTTTTTGCAGATTTGACCACTGCAATTGGAATAATGGAATCCGTCGAATGACCTTCAACTCCTCCTGAAGGTGAATATTTTAGGCTTCTACTGTGCATAATCACATAAACATACAAATTCATAAATTTAATATCTGTTTTTAATTTTTAATTTTTTTTTTTTTTAGAATTTGAGAACTTCGGCAGCAAAGGCAGCATAGGCAGCATCGGCAGCAAAGATAATTTTTGCCTGGTTTGGAGAGAAGAGGGTGAGTTATGCCAACAGGATTTTTTTAGCCTGCAGTTTCTTCTCGTGAAACGAGAATATCATTCATTTTAAGCCTGTGTTAAAGATTCGTTGTTGTTGTTGTTGTGTTTATCTATAGGTGTCCACTAATCTTGTCCTAGTTCGCTTTGTTTGGATCTCTTGATTTGTTTTTAATTTAGGATTAGTTAAAACCTAAAATGAAAGATATTCTCGTTGTTTTATTCCATGAACAATTCATAAGGAGATCCGGTCAGATCTTATGAGGCCCAGGTTCTCAAGTGTTTTGTGCTTTTGCGAAAAGAAGTCTTTTGTTGACGCATTCGGGATTGTTAATTGTATTGTTCGAGATTGTTTTTGTATCTTTAAGGTTGAGTTTGAGATGACTAACTGGTATATGGGCGAGTCAGGGAAGGATTGTCATTTCTCCAGAAATAGCCTGGAGGCTCAAAATTGCAATCCTTGAGGCTAGAAACCCGAGGGCTCCACTGATCTGATGGTGGAGACGGGGTTAAAAATATATAAAATTTTCAAATTCTTCTTGTTATTTTTATTAATATTATAGGGAAATTAAACGCAAGTGGATAAAAGAAAATAAAAGTCCCGCACTCGATAAAAGTTTATATTTACAGGGGTGAAGCGATGAGGGGAAACGCAGACAAGCACGCACTCCGCGATTCGCGTCCTCCTCGTCTCTTCGCTCTCCGCGTACGATCGCGAGCCGCCTACTCGCTAGCACTGTCCTCGTCATCGGCGTCGTGTTTGGATAGGAGCCCGTCTGGCTCTTATCCCGTCTTTGCGCACAGCACACTATTACTTTCTCTTACCTATGTATATATGTATATATATATATAGAGAGAAAGTATTGGATTCATGTCAAAAATTCGATGTCGAGATTTTGATGGATCTTCACGTTTTGAGGTCCCCTGAATCCAAAAAAGTGGTTTTCGCGACATGGTCTGTCTGTGTGTGTCTGTCTGTCTGTCCTGTGGGTGTCTGTGAAGAAAATATCTCAAGAACGAAAAGAGCTAGGAGGTTGAAATTTTATATTTAAGTTAGGCACCCCCATGGGACGTGACACGAAGCTTTTGAACAAAATCGACCAAAGAGTACTAGTACTTTACTGATTCACTTTTTCAGTTTTTTTCCATTTTCTCTAAATTTGCTCCAACGATATTTTTTAAAATTCAAAAATCAATTATTTTTTAGATTCTCTTTAAAATGTATATTCTCATTTTGTGATTGAAATCTTCTGAAGACCACTTTACTCTTGTACTCCATAGAAAAGATAGGAGAAATGGTTGCCATGGTAACAAAATATAAATATTTTGCCATACTTATAAATTTTACATCTTGAATTCAAATGTACCCTACTGTCGGTAACTAAATATATCTCAACACAAAAAATCTGGTGTGACAAGCACAGTTCACAACTTTCGATTACCGAAGGTAAGAGAAAGTTGTGTGCTGTGCGTCAGTCACACCAGATTTTTTTTTTTTCTTAATTTCGGTAATTTAAAGGCGCATTCTGTACTTGTTTGCCAGAATATAAATACAAATCAAATTTTTAAGTATTAATTTTTAAAATTTTACATTAAAAATAATTTTTTTTTCATAAAAAAAAGTATTTTTTTCAAATCTCGGGGTGGGGGGGGGTAATTACTCCCTTTCCCCTCCCCCTGTATCCGTCCTTGTCAGAATGACTGGGGTGACGGAGGCCACGCAATTGACTATTCGTTCTCTGAGATGGCGAACATTACGAATTACGCTTTGCAGCGCTGCCAACTGTTGATAAAAACATTCCCAATTGGTAGGAGTAAAACTTTTTGAGTTACTTGTTTCAGAGAAATAAACTAAATTTTTCTATCTTTTATAGTTTAAAAAATATGAATTTTTAAAACCCCGGAGTTCTTTTATAAACACCCTATATTTGCTTGCACAAATATGCTTGTGCATGATTAAAATTCAATCGAGCATCAAGCGGTTTGCGCGAAATTCTCCTACAGACGCTACAGTTTGCTTGTACAAAAATATTTCACGTGTGTTTTCAGTTACGTGTATAACCGCCTTTACTCAAGCTTGAAATTTGCTCAATATGCTAATGCAAGAGATGATCTATAAAAATAAATTTATTTTTGTCTATATTTAATTAATTCATAAAAAGTTATTTTTCCGATAAATTTTGAAAATAGAGACTCTCATATTTAGCGCTATTTATTTTGAAAGGTCCACTCGGGAGAGAGAGAGTCTTTAATCATTTATATTACCTGTGAAAATTTAGTGGATAATAAATCGTTTTATTTAAATTTATATTTGATAAATGATTTTTATCACTTTATAAATATTAAAAATTATTTGAGTCAATATCCAATGAAATGGAATTCCTCTACTTAGGGGTTTAAAGGGAGGAGAATTAATTAGTAGGCCTAGATATTTACTTCTTGTTAAGTTTAATAATTTTTGGAAAGTTTTTTGTGAGTTTTTCCCTCTTCTATGTGTTAGAGCAATCAGGAATAAGTAAGTCTCTCGATTCATGGTCTTAATGTCAATAGCTAGCTAATTGTATTTAAATTATATATTAGCTGGCTCGCAATTAATTTAATTAAATATGAACCAAGTTCAAATGAAAGGTAGCGAACTTAACCTAGAGTTTTAGAATAAATGGGCTCATCAGGTTTTTACTTTATAGAGAGAAAGTATTGGATTCATGTCAAAAATTCGATTGATGGATCTCTACTGTGACCGGTTGGATCCTCAACAAGGAGTATAGAAGAAGAAGACAGAGGAGGCGGTGGCTAGTTGTTGTTTTGTTTTGAAAAGATGTTTATGTTTTTTGTATTTAACTAGAAAGAATAAATTTGTCTACTGCTTTTATAATTTGAGTTTATTTGTTCTACCTGCGACAATTTGGCGACCGTGACAGGACAATGAAGGGGGTATCGCAAAGATGCCCAGTTGAAACGTGCCAAGGTGGATCACCCGGCGATCACTGGGTCTTCTGTGATGGTGAGTGTGAACAATGGTACCATATTGCGTGTGAAGGAGTGGAGTTGAAAGAATTGAATACAACAGAGGAATACGTCTGTAGAAAGTGTAGAGCAGGGAAGGGTAGGAAAAAGAAGGGTCAAGGCGGGGCAGTAAAGGAGATAGGAATATTAAAAAAAGAGCTGGAGCAAAAAATTAACCAAGTAAACGCTCGGATTCAGGAGGAGATAGAGAGCATAACGGAGAGGATGGAAAAGATCGAAAGAGAGTTAACGGGCAGAATTAAAGATCAGAGACAGACACGAGAAGAAGGGGTGGCCCCGGCAATGAAGGAGGAGTCAAAGATACCCTCGGGACTTATTAAACCAGCTCTAATCACTACCGTGCAATACCTACTGCCTAACTTTGCGGGACGAGACTGGGAGGACCCTCAGGATTTCCTGAAAAGGGCGATGGTTCTCTTTCAACAGTACCAAATCCCTAAAGAGGGATGGGCAAATATTCTAGCGCACAAATTAAAAGGGGAAGCGGAGGCATGGTGGCGCGCGGTAGATACAAGGCAACTCCAATGGGAAGAAATAAGGGTAGATTTCCTGGAACGATTTGACGATGAGGCATTGAAATTACGGTTGAAAGCTAAGCTCTTTGGGGACAAGCAGCCCCGCGGACAATCCGTAGAGGAGTTTCTAGCTGAAAAATGTTCCCTATTTCGCCGATTATTCCCTAAAGAAAAAATAACGTCAGGGTTTGCGATTGAACTGATAGAGCCCGAGATTAGAAGCAGATTGAGAACGGGGGGACAAATGGAGTGGAACGAGCTACGGGTTAGGGCAAGGCAGATTGAAAAGGATCTAGAAAAAGGAGGGAGAGAAGGGATCGGAAAAGACAGAGGGAGTGAGCGAAGCCAGGAAAGGGTAGTTTGCTTCAGGTGCCAAGAACCAGGCCATACTAGTCGGTTTTGTACCATACAGGGCCAGGGAAACGGAGGGCAGGGCCTCCCCAACGTCCAGGGGAGGAGGTCCTAAAACCCGGCACTGGACATAAGCCTCGGAAGGCTGCCTCGGCGCCTTCAGTCAGGAAACAAAAAACCACCCAGTCCAGCGATAGAGGTCGAACATGAGGGGAGGCTATTGGTGGCAAACCTAGATACGCAAGCAAGTGACAATTTCATTAGCGCCAAGGTGACGAAGGAGCTCAAGCTAACATTAATCACGGAGAGGAAAGAGATTGAGTTGGCAGTGAGAGGATATGGGCAACAATTAGAGGGGTATTGTTGGTTGACCCTGGTAGTCGCGGGCACAAAAGTGCCGGTAAAGGCCTGGGTGGTGAAAGAGCTGAGGATGGAGCTGATACTAGGAAATGCGTTCCTGGCGGATCAGAGAGTTGTAATTGATTACGAAATAGGAACGATAAGTTGGGGGAAGGAAGCAAGGGAAGCACGAGCCTGGGTGAGGAAATCGACAAGAGGGGAAGTAGACTTAACAGAATTAGTAAGCGGGGGTGAAAGTGAGCGAATTATAGAAATCCTAAAAGAGTATCCAGAGGTAATCACTGACAAGGTGGGCAGAACCAGGACTGTACGTCATACTATAGTTTGTTCAGCGACTAAACCGGTAGCGCTAAGGCCCTACAAAATGTCTTATGAAAAGATGAAGGTAGTTATAGAAAAAACTAGAGAAATGGAGCAAGAGGGAATGATTGAACCGAGCACGTCACCATGGGCGGCCCCCGTCGTGTTAGCGCCAAAGAAAGACGGTAGATGGCGGTATTGCGTCGATTATCGGGAATTGAACAAGGTCACAGAAAAGGACTCATATCCAATGCCGAATCTCCTGGAAATAGTCTCCAAGCTCAGGGGTGCGAAAGTATTTTCCTCTCTAGACCTGCGATCGGGCTACTGGCAAAGTAGAGATGGACGAGAATCCAAAAGTTCACAGCGTTTGCCACGCCGTGTGGACTTTTTCACTTCAAAGTGTTACCCTTTGATTGAAAAACAGCCCCGCCACTTTCCAGAGGTTGATGAACGAGGTGCTTCGGGGATATATCGGGGACTTTTGCCATGTATATCTCGACGATATATTAATATTTAGTAAAAACCGGTCGGAGCATCTCGGCATTTGAGGCGGATATTTGACAGATGGAGAAGCCATGGCTTGACGTGGCAATCTTAAAAAATGCAGCTTCGTCACCACAACGCTAAAATACCTAGGGCATCTATATCCGAAGAGGGTATTAGCAAAAACCCAGACAAAATTAAAGCGGTTAGTGAGTTTCCCATCCCAAAGAATGCTAAAGAAGTACAACGGTTCGTGGGATTATGCCAATGGTTTGGCAACGCTACGGAAGGATTAGCAACCGAGTTGAAGCCCATATCCGATCTGTTAAAAAAGAACCAAGGTTGGACTTGGGGACCAAGCCAACAAACAGCATTTGAGAAAATCAAAACCACACTGCTAGCAACGCCTAAGTTGTGTCACCCAGACTTTACGAAAAAATTTATAATCCAAACGGACGCCAGCTTAGTTGGATTAGGAGCGGTAATTTTCCAAGAAGAGAATAAAAATAGGAAAATCATTGAATACGCGAGTCGGAAGTTGAGCCCTACCGAATGTAAATACTCAGCAGTGGAGCGGGAATGCTTGGCGATCAAGTGGGCGATAGACAAGTTTAGACCGTATGTTGAAGGGAAATGTTTTGAGCTAATCACAGATAGTAAGGCGCTAGTATGGCTAATGAAGATGAAGGATAAAAATGCGAAGCTGCTCAGATGGGCTTTGGAACTGATGGGGTATGAGTTTACAGTGACGCACTGCGAAGGAAGAAATATCGTGGCCGCGGACCTGTTATCACGTTTACCAGAGGAGGAAGAAGAGGAGGAAAGACAAGAAGCAACGAGGGTCGGAGGTAGTAAAGAACAGCTAGCCGTGATTGGAGAGAAGGATCAAGAAGAGGGCATAACTAGGCGTCGGCTCCAGGAATGGCAAGAAGAAAGTCCGGAAATAGAAAAAAATGAAAAAGGGAACTGAGGACGGAATAAGTATTCTAAACGGGTTAGTGTGCAAACGAGTGACAAGCAAGGGGGACAACCCACGATGGGTGGTTGTAATACCGAAGGAGAAAAAAAGATAGAATATTGTGGGAATACCATGACAGTCCGCTAGCAGGACACCCCGGCGTAGAGAAAACAGTGGAGGCAATTGGGGTGAAGTTCACCTGGAAAGGCATGAGGGAAGATGTGAAGGAATATGTGAACACGTGCGAGGTCTGTCTAGCCTCGAAGCCAGTAAATCGGGATATGAAGGGAAGGATGAAGGCCCGCGACCCCACCCAACCGGGAGAGATTCTGTCACTGGACTTAATGGGTCCCTATCCCCCGTCGATGGGAAAGAGATTTCTTTTAGTGGTGACTGACTTATTTACACGATGGGTGGAGGCATTCCCCATAGGAACCAGCTCTGTAGGAGTCATTGTGAGGGTCCTGAACGAAGAGATATTCCCAAGGTTTGGATACCCTCGGGTACTACTAACCGACAATGGCCCGCAGTTTAAGTCTAGAATTTGGCAAAAAACGCTGGACGAATGGAAAGTCACCGGCTGGACTACACCCGTGTATCACCCACAGGCCAACCCCACAGAACGAAGAAATCAAGAACTGAAGAAATTGTTGAGAGTCAGTCTCGTGGATGAGCCACACCACAGATGGGCAAAGAAAATACCTAAAATCTTGTTCATCCTGCGAAATAGGAGGGTTGAGAGTACCGGGTACTCACCCGCGAAACTAACGTTGGGGAGGGACCTTATGGAACCAGGCGGATGGGAGTTGAGGGTGGGCGAGGAGAAGACGCTCAGGGATATGGATAACTGGGCGGACGAAAGAGAGAAAGAAAGGAGAAAGATAGAGGACGAAGCTAGGAAAGAGTCGGAAAGAAAAAATGCCAGATATGTGGAAGAGAAAAATCGAGGAAGAGATGAACATCCGTTCAAAGTAGGTAGCTGGGTGTTTATGAAGGCACACCCTGTTTCAAGTCTCCCTCAAGGAATCCATGCGGGCTTCCTCAGAAAGTATCAGGGGCCGTTTCAAGTGAAAAAGGTTGGCGAGGGGGGTACACTCGAGATAGAAGACGGAACTAAGCGGATAAAAACCCAGGCGAAGGATTGTCGGCCCGTAGCTGCGAGGACATTTTTTCGCCAGCGGGAGAGTTGTGACCGGTTGGATCCTCAACAAGGAGTATAGAAGAAGAAGACAGAGGAGGCGGTGGCTAGTTGTTGTTTTGTTTTGAAAAGATGTTTATGTTTTTTGTATTTAACTAGAAAGAATAAATTTGTCTACTGCTTTTATAATTTGAGTTTATTTGTTCTACCTGCGACACTACGTTTTGATGTCCCCTGAATCCAAAAAAGTGGTTTTCGAGACATGGTCTGTCGGGCGGGGGGGTGTGTGTGTGTGTTCAATTTTAAGCATGAAGGAATTGAGTTAGGAGGCTGAAATTTTATATTTAAGTTAGGCACCCACCTGAGGCGGGAAAAATAAGCTGTTAAAATCGGCCAAAGAGCTACTAATACTTTACTGATGAAGTTTTTCAGTTTTTTTTTTTTCGATTTTCTCAAAATTCGCTCTAACTATTTTGATTAAAATTCAAAAATCAATTATTTTTTAGAGGCTCTTAAAAATGTATATTCTCATTTTGTCATTAAAATCTTCTGAAGACCACTTTACTCTTGTACTTCATAGGAAAGATAGGAGAAATGGTTGCTATGGTAACAAAATATAAATATTTTCCCATACTAATAGAATTTTGTATCTTGAATTCTACTATTTGCGGAAACTAAATATATGTCGACACGAAAAATCTGGTGTGACAAGCACAGAACACAACTTTCGATTACCGAATGTAAGACAAAGTTGTGTGCTGTGCGCCAGTCACACCAGATTTTTTTGAAATAATCTCATCACTCTTATCTTTTAATGCTTATTCATTTAGAAATTCGAAATCACCTTCGTAAATTTTTTATAAGAGGCTTATTTAAATTTGGTAGAAAGAATGATCTAGTTTATATTTCACTTTATTATCAAAACCAGGGCCGAAGTTTCAGCCGCATAAATGGCCTCAGATGCCAAAAGAACTTAAACAAATTAAAAAAAACAACTTATTTTTATTTTCTGCCCAAAGAAAGGATGATTTTGTTTTTAAGGTTTATTCGTTCAATTACACAAAACAATTTAGCTAAATAAAATAGGAATTTTATTGATGTAGGGGTTGTTCGATGACGAGATATTAATACATTGACTTTGATCGAATTAAATAATTAACAGGTAGCTCCAAAAGTAAATGAATTATGTGATTAAAGCCTGGTGGTCTCACTTGTTAGAGCTACTCCCATTTTATTTATACCTATGTCATTACCTTTTAGGTCTTATTTTCTACCTGACACATCTTTGAGGCTTATGAGAATTAATAATTCCATATTCTTAACCAGGTGGAAAACGTTCCTGGGAAATCATTAGAAGAAAGAAACAAACATGATACCTATTCATTATTTATATTTTTTTTTCTCTCTCTCTCCTATAATTTTATTACTACAATGTCAGAGAGAATATGGGATTAGAGAGTAGGGTTGGGGAAACGTTTAGCCGCCGGGGGGGGATGATTGATACCGAAAGGGTCAGCTTAAGACAGCGAAGCCCCGCATAAATGAAGTTTTTTAATTACCCACACGGTGTATATTTAAAAATAAATTAATTACTTTATGCGCGGTAGTGCGGGGCTTGTATTTCTCTTTCTGGCTATATCTACATATAAACACAAGTGTGTGTGAGTGTGTTTCCAGCTGGTTATTTACGATCTTGTCCAAAAACAAACATGGCGCGCGCGCGCGCTCCTCTCACGAGCGAAATTTCAAAATACACATACATATTTCTAAAGAGAGGGGGGGGGGGGGGATACACACATTCAGGAACCACTAACACTCAGGCCAAACATCGCGTGGTAATATATTGCGTTTTGGACCTAAGCGGCGGCGGCGGCGAAACAGAATTGTAAATTACAAACACACAGGTGAGATGAATTAACCAGCCCGGAGTCTGCAACAAGAAAGGACCGCGCAATTAGGCCCTTTGATGAATAATAATTAACCAATTGCGTTTGTTCATGCTCTCTCTCTTGGATACTCTAAAATATCACCATATCGAATCATCATTTTTTCTTTTTTCAATTTCTAAAAAAAATATCCATCCATTAGATGAGTTAGGTTTTGAAATATTAAAATGGCTCTCTTTTTTTTTTTAGAAATAATTATCACTAATACAATCTCCGTTTTTTTATATGAGAAATGACTTAAATCCTACTTTTTTTTTTTTTAATAGTATGTGTTATCTGAACTTTCTTTTTTTTCAATCGAGTATTAATAGATTTTGAATCATTCATTCCAGCTTCTCTTCACATTTATTCTTTTTTTTTTTGTAGTCTACTCCTTCCGATTTAATAAAAAATAAAAATTTTAAATTTTGATTCTTTTGATTTGTTTACCCGAGTAAAAATGATTAAAAATCTGGTGTGATTGACGCACAGCACACAACGTTCTTTTACCTTCGGTAATTGTTGTGTGCTGTGCTTGTCACACCAGATTTTTTGTGTCGACATGTATTTAGTTTCCGACAGTATGGTACATTCTATTTTCAAGATGTACAATTTATAAGTATGGGAAAATATTTATATTTTGTTACCATTTCTCCCAGGGGCGTATTTAAGGGGGGGGGGGCCCGGCCCCCCCCCCCCCCCCGAAATTTCCCAAACACATATACATATATAGGGATATACAGACATCAGGGCAACAAATTTTTCCGCAGGATGGACAACTTTGGTTCCGCAATAGAAAAATGTTCCTCAAAAAATTTCGTGTGAAAAAAAGTATAGTTTCTTAAAAAAAAAATTTTCCTTAGAAAAATTTTTGAGTTCGGCCCCCCCCCCCGAAAAAAATTTCTATATACGCCCCTGATTTCTCCTATCTTTTCTATGGAGTACAAGAGTAAAGTGGTCTTCAGAAGATTTCAATCACAAAATGAGAATATACATTTTATTGAGAATCTAAAAAATAATTGATTTTTGAATTAAAAAAAAAATCGCTGTAGCAAATTTAGAGAAAACCGAAAAAAACTGAAAAAGTGCATCAGTAAAGTATTTGTACTCTTTGGCCGATTTTGTTCAAAAGCTTCGTGTCACGCCCTAGCTGAGTGTCTAACTTAAATATAAAATTTCAACCTCCTAGCTCAATTCCTATATTAACATATACGTACATATAGGTAAGAGAAAATAAAAATGATAAAGGGATCCACACGCTCGCAGCAGGTCTGCATAGTGAACCTTGAGGGACGCACAGGGATACACACGCCCGCACCAGGAACACACAAAGTAGATCGAAAGTGGCCAAAAGAAAATTGTGTGTCCCTGGTGCGAGCGTGTGTATCCCTCTGCATCCCTAAAGGTTCACTATGCAGACCTGCTGCGGACGTGTGGATCCCTCGAACCTTTTTAATCATTTTACTCGGATTGAAAAATGACTAATTGAAGGAGTCGAGCATAGATAGTGCTTTCCCACAAATATATTGTTTTGAGATATTTCAATTTTAAACTTTGTAATACAATATAAACGCCATTAGAAGTCCTCGGGGCTTGGTGTGGAGGTTAGCGTGTTAACCTCGTATACCAAAAGTCGCTGGTTCGGACCCCAGGCAGTCCGATGATTTTATTTAAGCCATTTGGATACCAAAATCAAACCAGTGCGGCAACATCGCATAAAATAAAACGTCTATATTATGTGAATAAATACTTAAGTCCAAAGTCATTTATTTATTATTTTACTTTCTCGTACCCTATATATGAAATATATAGAGAGAAAGTATTGCGATCATGTCAAAAATTCGATGTCGAGATTTTGATGGATATATACATGTTTTGAGGTCCCCTGAGTCCAAAAAGTGGGTCCCGCAAATTGGTCTGTGTGTGTGTGTGTGTGTGTGTTGTGTGTGTGTGTGTGCGTCTGTGTGTGTGGACAGATTTTTAGCATGAAGGAGTTGAGCTAGCGGATTGAAATTTTATATTTAACTTAGGTACCTTTGAAGAATCTCAAAATAAGCTTTTGAACAAAATCGGCCAAAAAGTACTAGTACTTTACTGATGTACTTTTTCAGTTTTTTTCGATTTTCTCAAAATTCCCTCCAAGGATTTTTTTTTAAAATTCATAAATGAACTATTTTTTAGATGCTCTTTAAAATGTATATTCTCATTTTGCCGTTGAAATCTTCTGAAGACCACTTTACTCTTGTTCTTCTTAGGAAAGATAGAAATGGTTGCCATGGTAACGGAATTTAAATCTTTTTCTTTTTATTAGATTAAAAATCAATTATTATTTAAATTCCCATTTTTTTTTTTTTTTTTTTTTTTTTTGTTAAAAAACATTCGCACTTTTTTCTCATTCACACTCACACTCACACACACATTCACACAGTCTTTTCGGCAACTCAGGCCATTTAAGACTTTAGACGATAACCGTTATTATATAAATATACATATAGGGGGTCCAGGCATTCTTATTTAAGCCATTTGGTATCCAATTGGCTTAAATAAAATCATCGGACTGCCTGGGGTCCGAACCCGCGACGTTTGGTATACGAGGTTAGCACGCTAACCTCTACGCCATGCCCCGAGGGCTCCCATTTTTTTTAAATTTATTTGTGTCTTTAATTGTTCCAAAGAAAACATCTATGTCTCTCTCTCACTTGCAAACATTATCGTCTCTCTCTACTCTTTTTAAATTCCCTTTCCACCTTATCTTCGCATTAGGAACAATGTTAATTTCCTATAGGGATTTGTATGTTAATTTCGATTCAAAAGGGGGTCCCCTTTAGAACTTTTTAGGCATTTAAAATTTTTTTTTTCCAATTCTTATGAAATTTTGTATTTATTTACGATTCTATATTGTGTATAAAATGTCCAAATATGAGATTAAAATTTTGAAAAATAACCATAGTTTATTTGAAGCAGTCAACATTTAAAATGCAAGTTTGAAACTAAGGTGCTATCGGAAACTAAATATATCTCGACACAAAAAATCTGGTGTGACCAGCACGGTGCACAACTTTCTCTTATCGAAGGGTAAGAGAAAGTTGTGTGCTGTGCGCCAGTCACACCAGATTTTTTAATAATGCATTTATGCATTCAGATTTTAATTTTATTAAAAAAAATATTTAGATTCTATATTATGACTTACGAGGTATTGACAATACTATCCGAACAACCTTAATACGAGAATTAAACTCTAAAAATATCGCTTTATATTTTATACATATCTAAATAGTATTGATTTCAATTAAACTTGAGAAGTCTTTTTCATATTCTCTCTTGAGTGATTAAATTTTCTTTTTTTTTTTTTTTTTCTTTGATAAAAAGATTGAAGTCATCCTTGGAGCAATCATTCATCCATGTCATCATTACCCAACACGAACAAAAATAAAAATCTTTTGTTCAAGTAGATTCTTAAACGTTTCAACAAAATAAATTTAGGATTTTTAGGTTGAAATAAAGAACCAGTCAAGAGTTAAATTGACGATGATCACTTCTTTGGAAAGAATAATGAACATTTCTTTCTTTTTTTTTAAAGATCATTGTCACTTTTAAAGTCAAAGTGAAAATAATTAATTTTTTTTTTTTCTTTCGAAAGTAAAATGATTGATTTTTTTAAATGGTTTCCGAATCCATTTCCACCCTTAAATTTAAACTTTAAGTAATAGATAAAAAAAGAAAAGTAACGTAATGATTTAAGACCAGGGTGAATGATGTTATCAGTGCAAAAAAACATTTGCTAATAGTTGTTTACATTTATTTAATATTTTAACAAGATTTCTGTCGGATCTCATTCAAATGATGAATCATTAGTCCTCGGTGTAAAATAATATTAAATTTCCTAAAAAATATATATTTTTTTTAAATAAATAAAGTTCTCGTATAGTCAGTCCGCTAGTATAATTTTTTTTTTTTTTTTTTAATTTATTCATCAAAAAATTATTACCGTTGGAAATTAATAAATCATAGAAAAAATCTGGTGTGACTGGTCGCACAGCACAACTTTCTTTTCTATGAAGTACAAGAGTATAGTGTGCTTCAAAAGATTACAAGGGCAAAATGTGAATATACATTTTATAGAGCATTTAAAAAAATTGATTTATGAATTTTAATCAAAATCGTTGGAGCGAATTTTGAGAAAATCGAAAAAAACTGAAAAAAGTGCAATTAGTAAAGTACTAGTATTCTTTGGTCGATTTTGTTCAAAAGCTTCGTGTCACGTCCCATGGAGGTGCCTAACTTAAATATAAAATTTCAACCTCTTATCTCTTTTCGTTCTTGAGATATTTTGTTTACAGACAGACCATGTTGCGAAAACCACTTTTTTTGGATTTAGGCGACCTCAAAACATCAAAATCGAATTTTTGACATGAATTCAATACTTTCATGAGGTTTTTCTCCGGCTTAGGGAGGTGATTCCTGAAATGATTTTGAACAAAAAATAATGGGATGAAATTCATAATGAAAGAGTTAAGGCAATTTGAAAAAGACAAATGAAGTGAGTGGTACGTTTCCATAACAATCACATTGTTTACTACTACTTTGCCTTCAAATGCAGGGAGGAATTTTTGAACACTTGCTTTAAATCCACTCTTAATGCAAGAGAATAGTACAAAATTAAACAATTATAGTGGAAAATTGGAGATATTAGGATTGTCCAGGTTAATAAAACTCCCAGGATAAGACGTTTCGGCCTGAATTTATTTGGGAATTATACACATAGTGCAAGTGCACATGTGATCAAACCAGGACTCGTCAATAATAAAATATATTTGCTTCATACAAAATTATATGGTTTAAATAGAAGAAATATCGATGGCTGAGTCGTAATTATTAGGATTAGGAAGATGTATGGCAGCCAGCAAGTGATAAAGAAACTCTATTTGACTATCGTCGACGTTTCGGGATCACGTTAGATAGTAGATGCAAATTTGTATGAACCAAAATTGCATCTATCTAAGCAACAACAACAGTTTATCGTCCTGAAGATGGGATCGACGTGATCCCGAAACGTCGACGATAATCAAATAGAGTTTCTTTATCACTTGCTGGCTGCCATACATCTTCCTAATCCTCAAAATTATACGGTTCCTGTGTCCAAGCTCAGAGATAATTATTATTATTTAATCATCAAAAAATTAGTACCGTTGCACATTTTTCCCTTGAAAATAATAATTATCTCTGAGCTTAGGCACAGGAGCCATATATTTTTGTATGAAGCAAATAAATTTTATTATTGACGAGTCCTGGTTTGATCACATGTGCACTTGCACTATGTGTATAATTCCCAATAACTGAAGATTGCTGAAACGTCTTATTTTGGGAGTTTAATTAACCTGGATATCTCCAATTCTCCACTATAATCACATCACAGCAACAACCTCAAAAAGGATTTGACTACAAATCATTTGAAATAAATAGGAATGGGGTCTAAATGGCCTTAGATGCCGAAAAGACCTAAAAAAAAAACCTCAAAAAGCAAATTAAACACTTGTTTGTTTTTGATGTATGATTTTCATTTTCGTTTGTGAAATCCTGAAATTAAAAAAAAAAATGCTTTTTTCAAATTGCCATAACTCTTTAATTATGAATTTCATCCCATTAGTTTATTTATATTGTTTTCGATGATAAGAAATAATTTCCAAAGAAGAATGCAGCTAGATTTATTTCATTCAATTTTAATAAAAATTCTTAATCACTTGCTGACGTTTCGGTTCGGGTTTGAACCATCATCGGAGCTGTGATTTTGTCTTTGTTATTAAACAATACATTCAAACAATTATGGTAGCAAAGATAGAGTAATTAATATTATAATATAAAATAGTTGAATATAATCTCAAAATATTTTTATGTAATGGCAGGAAATAGAGCCTAGTACATAGGAGCAGGACGATACTTAAGCAATGATGCTCCGATGATGGTTCAAACCCGAACCGAAACGTCAGCAAGTGATTAAGAATTTTTATTAAAATTAAATGAAATAAATTTAGCTGCATTCTTCTTTGGAAATTATTCCTTATCATCTTGAACATAATACTACAGCTATAACAAATATTCAATTACTTTATTTATATTTTTTGTTCATAATCATGTCAGGAATCACCTCCATAAACCGGGGGAAAACCTCATGACTCACCCTGTATATATTAACATATAGAGAGAAAGTAAAAATATAATTCGGTTCTTTAGCAAGTCGAAGGCAGGTGGCGCGGCTAGTGCTGTAAATAAAAAAAGCTTTTTTTCCCACCCCTAAAAACAAATTTATGGATATTGTCCTACCATATGGTAACTCACAAATAAAAACCTCGATATAAACATTTTTAGTGTTAGTGTCAAAGGAAGCTATAAGAATCTTAGTATTCTGGTTAATATCTTTATTTATATAAAGATAGAATTGAGGGTTGGACTTCACCCCCAAACGACTCGTTTAAGACTAAATAAACATAAACAAAGCCGGGAGGGTTTATTGAGGTTGAGCCTTCCGATGACATGTTAATACATTGCCGCTGCAGCACATAAACTTTACGATAAACTATTAAAAATTAAATTGTTTAATTTTCATTCTTCTATATTATATTAAAAATATTTTAATTAAAAATTTTTGTTTTTAGCAACGTTGTTAGCTGGGAAGATAAATAAAATTACCACAACATAGTGTGTGTGTGTGTGTGGGAATGTTACTCTAAAGAAAATTCTAACTAGTTATTTATTTTATTTCTCTTTTTATCTCCCTCTAAGGATTAAAGAAAGGGCCGGCCATTAAACCCTTTAAACATTACAAATCGCAATTACAATTATTTTTTTTTTCTCCTCCCTTCTTTCAATCCAAGTTGTAATTTTAACTTTAATTTCGTTTGGGAATTTAAACTCAAAAAGTTAAAAAAAAAAAAAAAAAAATAGAAAATTTATGGACTCTTTTCGCCTCTTTGCACATCTACGGTTGTATAAAAAAATTGAGTTTTCACCAGATAATGAAATGATTTTACTTTCTCTTACCTATGTATATATGTAATATATATATAGAGAGAAAGTATTGGATTCATGTCAAAAATTCGATGTCGAGATTTTGATGGATCTTCACGTTTTGAGGTCCCCTGAATCCAAAAAAGTGGTTTTCGCGACATGGTCTGTCTGTGTGTGTGTGTGTGTGTGTGTGTGTGTGTGTGTGTGTGTGTGTGTGTGGGTGGGTGGGTGTGTGTGTGTTCAATTTTAAGCATGAAGGAATTGAGCTATGAGGCTGAAATTTTATATTTAAGTTAAACACCCCCCGGGACCGGAAAAATAAGCTTTTAATCAAAATCGGCCAAAGAGTACTAGTACTTTACTGATGTACTTTTTCAGTTTTTTTCGATTTTCTCAAAATTCGCTCTAACGATTTTGATTAAAATTCAAAAAATCAATTATTTTTTAGATGCTCTTTCAAATGTATATTCTCGTTTTGCCCTCAAAATTGTTTGAAGCACACTTTACTCTTGTGCTTCATAGGAAAGATAGGAGAAATGGTTGCCATGGTAACAAAATATAAATATTTTCCCATGTTTATAAATTTGACATCTGAATTCAAATATTCCCTACTGCCGGGAACTAAATCTATGTCGACACAAAAATCTGGTGTGACAAGCACAGTGCACAACTTTCGATTACCGAAGGTAAGAGAAAGTTGTGTGCTGTGCGCCAGTCACACCAGATTTTTTTTTTTTTTTTTAAGATCTTATCTGAATAACAAAGACCTATTATCATTATTAATATCAATTTTCAATTTACTGTAACAGTGAATATCATCAAATTAAATTGAAAAGTTGGGTGATGATTTTTTTATTAGTATTTTAAAGAGAGAAGCCATTTTATAAGTTAAATTATTTATTTCAACTTGCTATTTTCACTCAATTAACTTTCTCAACAGGCTTTGTTCATTCAACTATTCATGAAATTTCGATTTTTTTTTACGATTACATAACTTTACCTGCCAAACCTACGGTTGATGGGCAAAGTTAAAAAGATACTATTCTAAGGTTGTTCTGGCAATAAGGCACTTTTAAAAATTAAAAGCTAATTTTTACTTTCTCCTACCTCTATATATATGTTAATACATAGAGAAAGTAATCGATCATATCAACAATTCGATGTCGAGATTTTGATGGATATACACGTTTTGAGGTCCCCTGAGTTCAAAAAAGTGGTTTTCGCGACATAATCTGTGTGTGTGTGTGTGTGTGTGTGGTGTGAATATATCTCACGAAAAGAGTTAGGAGGTTGAAATTTTTTATTTAAGTAACATGAAGCTTTTGATCAAAATCGACCAAAGAGTAAGTAGGCCTACTAGTATATTACTGATGTACTTTTTCAGTTTTTTTTCGATTTTCTCAAAATTCGCTCCAACGATTTTGAATTTTAATCAAAATTGTTGGAGCGAATTTTGAAAAATCGAAAAAAACCATGTTATGCGCTGTGCTTGTCACACCACCACTTGGGTCGGCATATATTTTGTTTCCGCCGATATATTAGAATTCATGATGTCAAATTTATAAACATGGATAAAAATTTATATTTTGTTACCATGGCAACCATTTCTCCTATCTTTCCTATGAAGTACAAGAGTAAAGTGTGCTTCATAAGATTTCAATGCCAAAGTGAGAATATAGGCCTACATTTTAAAGGGCATCTAAAAAATAATTGATTTTTGAATTTTAATCAAAATCGTTGGGCGAATTTTGAGAAAATCGAAAAAAAAAAAAAACTGTTAAAGTACCAGTACATCAGTAATATACTAGTACTTACCTTTTGACCGATTTTGTTTAAAAGTTTATTTTATCGACTTAGGTGAGTGTCTCACTTAAATATAAAATTTCAACCTCCTAGCTCAATTCATTCATGCTTTAGATTGAACTCAGACACAGACAGCCAGACCATGTTGCGAAAACCACTTTCTTGGATTCAGGGGACCTCAAAACGTGTATATCCATCAAAATCTCGACATCGTATTTTTATACTTTCTCTGTATACATAGGCAAGAGAAAGTAAAAAGAATTCGATGAAACTCGTTAGGGAGTCTATGCGTAACAAATCGACAGACATTATAAATTAACCCTATTGCGTATCTCTTATTTATATATAAAATCAAATATTTCATTGAATTTGATTAAACATCAGAATGACCCCAAATTCGTCATTTAATTTAACCTCTATTCCAAAGAAGAGAAATTTCACCTATTTACCTTCTTAAATCAATCCCGATTCAAATAATAAATTTTCAAATCAATAATTCACTTTTTCCCATATGATTATTCCATTAATATTGAATTGGAACGGAATCGTGATTATTCAAGGGGGCTCAATGAAAGTTAAAAGTTCATTAAAGCGCACACATTAAATAGTAATGGCTATAATTCATTCCAACGTGGCTATGATGAACGGCTACTAATATACAACAAGTGTTTATATATAATTATAATATTATTATTTTATTAACTTTTATTGAGAACTATGGCCTTCGCAAAATAATATATGACTCAACATTCATCTCAGTTAAAAATAATAATTAGGAATAATGTTTAGATATTAAAATAAAGCCTAGCTACTACTAAAAAGATGGCGTCGCTCTTTTCAATCAGCTCAAATAAACGTTTAAACGAAATGTGGTGTTCTCATTTAGAGTTTAGAGTCAATTGAGCCCATTTGGTTCAAACAATTGGACTAAATAAATTAAATAGACACTAGTTTAAACTTTCACAGTCGATTAGTTTAACTGACCTTTAGTCTCTGATTAAGAATATGGGGCCTAATGCATATCTACCAACAATCGAATTAGTTTCTAAGTGGATCAAATTGAAACATGCAATATTTGTGTTTAAGAGGCCAATGTCGTCATCATAGGCAAGGATTCAGAAATTTTCACAGAAAAATATTGATTAAGGCCCAACTATAATTATAATTAATAAAATTTCAAATGGCGAATAAAATTTTATAAATCTCCATTTTGCCTTAAAAGCACACTTTACTCTTTTAGGATTGATAGAAAACTAAATATTTATTTTCTTAATGTATTTGGAAGTTTACTTGTAATAGTATTCAGATGGATTTGAATGATTATTTTTTACATAAAATTTTTTTTATTTTTCAGGAATTAAACACTGACGACTGGTTTGCGCACATTTTCTCAGTTTCGGTCACCATATGTGACCATCATCAGGCCTTTTTTCCTTTTCCCCTATGTATGCTCATATGCCCTTATTTTAAAGATGGTGACACTGACTTTCTCAATACTATATGTGACATATTTTATTTTTAGCTCACAAGGGGAGGGCACGACCTTGGCATTTCATTTTGGGATGAAACTTCGGGTGATGATTGTATACCGTTAGGGGGTTCACCCCATGAAATAGTAACGCGCAACGCTCAATAGATACGGAGAAAATGACGTTTAAAAAATTCAAAGTTCGCTTATATACTAGTTAGGCTTTTTATATGACAATGGCGACAATAGTCTAGCAGGTAGCGTGTCTACCCACCAAACTGGCGCTTGGGGTTCGAATCCCGTGCACGACTTGTTTTTTTTTTTTTTAATTAAAATATTTATTTTATTGTTTTTACAATTAAATAAATTTATTATTTAATATTAAAGATTATTTATTAATAAATAACTATAGTGTTATTTTGCTAACAAAAAAAAGACTAAATTTTAAATCATAATTATATTCAATAGCAATATTTTAAATAACTACCAAATAAATACACTATTATTTAATAAACTATTATTCAAAATACTATAATTTAGGCTATTAATAAGTAAAAAGTTTCAATCTTATTTCTTGATTTTACATTATAAGCATTTATACATTATACTTTTTTATTACAAACGTGAGACTGAATGATAATCATCATAAAAACATTTGAAACAAAAATTTTTTCGGCATCTAGCACAATTAATTAAAGCGGAATAATTTTTACAAGAACAATGAATTATTTTTTAAAAGATCAGTTGGAAAACAGACAAACATCATTTACGTTCACAAAAATTTCTCTATTAATAAATAATCTATAATATTAAATAATCAATTTATTTAATTATAAAAACAATAAAATAAATAATTTAATAATAAAAAAAAAATAAGTCGAGGCGAGATTCGAACCCCAAGCGCCAGTTTGGTGGGTAGACACGCTACCTGCTAGACTATTGTCGCCATTGTCATATAAAAAGCCTAACTAGTATATAAGCGAACTTTGAATTTTTTAAACGTCATTTTCTCCGTATCTATTGAGCGTTGCGCGTTACTATTTCAAGGGGTGAACCCCCTAACGGTCTACAATCATCACCCGAAGTTTCATCCCAAAATGAAATGCCAAGGTCGTGCCCTCCCCTTGTCAGATTTTAATTTCTTCGAAGCGCCGTTGTTTATTTGTTTCTGAGCTTCTTTATAGATATTTTAATATTACAATTGTTATTTCTTTCAGGCTATTGTTGACATTATATTTTTTTATTATAATCAAGTTAAATTTAACCTATTTTATCATACAAAGAATATTTCTTTTTTTATTTAATAATTGAAATTAATTAATTGAATAAATAAAAAAAGAAATATTCTTTGTATGATAAAATAGGTTAAATTTAACTTGATTATAATAAAAAAATATAATGTCAACAATAGCCTGAAAGAAATAACAATTGTAATATTAAAATATCTATAAAGAAGCTCAGAAACAAATAAACAACGGCGCTTCGAAGAAATTAAAATCTGAGCTAAAAATAAAATATGTCACATATAGTATTGAGAAAGTCAGTGTCACCATCTTTAAAATAAGGGCATATGAGCATACATAGGGGAAAAGGAAAAAAGGCCTGATGATGGTCACATATGGTGACCGAAACTGAGAAATGTGCGCAAACCAGTCGTCAGTGTTTAATTCCTGAAAAATAAAAAAATTTTTATATAAAAAATTTTTTATTATAATCATTCAAATCCATCTGAATACTATTACAAGTAAACTTCCAAATACATTAAGAAAGTTATATAATCTTGTACATCCTCAAAGTCAAATAAATATTTATTTATAGCCTTTTATTGGTTCATTGATATTTTTACATAGCGTTTTACATTGTTTTTTTTTTCTTTTAAATATTATATATACATTTGCCATCGAGGCTTGGTGTAGGGGCTAGCGTACTAACCTCGTATACCAAAGGTCGCGGGTTCGGACCCCAGGCAGTCCGATGATTTTATTTAAGCCATTTGGATACCAGATGGGTTAAATAGAAATGCCTGGACCCCCAATAGATATTATTAATAATAACGGTTATCGTCAAAGATTTAGATGTCCTAAGTTGCCGAAAAGACTGTGTGAATGTGTTTGTGAGTGTGAGTGTGAATGAGAAAAAAAAAAAATATATATATATATATATATATATATATTTGAATAAATTAAAAATAAAAAGTCTTTTCAAAGTGGAATAGGCCTCTCCCAGTTGTCTCCAGACTCTCCTTCGCTTGGCGATTCTGGTTCATTCTATCCATGGGCGTAACTAGAGAATTTGGCTGGGGTGGGCCATGGGACCAGCTATCCTCCAGGGGACTTGGAAAGCCCCATATTTTCTCAATTTATCTTGGGGCAGGGAGCTTTCTGGGGGGGGGGGGGGCACGAGCCTCCTGGGGGCGCTGCTCTTCCCCCCCGGCACCCCCTAGTTACGCCCATGATTCTATCCCTGCAGTCTTTATAATGCCGTCTATCCATCTCATCCGCTGTCTTCCACTTTTTCTCTTCTTGTCGATTGGACACCATTCCGTAATTACCCTCGTCAATCTGTCCACCTCTGATCTGGCTATATGTCCTGCCATCTCCATTTCATATTTTTAATATACAAGTTGATATTGGCCATTCGCGTTATTCTGTACATGTCACAAACTCTGGCCTGATCTCTTCTTCTTATCCCTAAAATGCTTCTCATTAGGGATCTTTGGGTAGTTTCTAGTCTTTTTTTCATTTTTTTCTGTCAGAGACCAAGTTTGTGCTCCGTATATGAGTACGCATTTTTTTAGGACACTTATTTTAGAATTGAGATTTATTTCTTTGTTCTTTAGTAAGGCCTTCATTGACCAGTATTTCTTCCAGAACAAGCCAATTCTGCGACTAAGCTCTTGCCCCTCTTGGAAACCTATTAGAAACTAAATATATGTGAACACAAAAAATTTGATGTGGCAGCACATCACACAACTTTGGATTACCGAAGTTGTGCTGTCTCACCAGATTTTTCTCCTTGAAAAGGAAATTGACTAACGTTGTCAGAAACGTCGGCCAGAAAGAGACATTTATTTTGTTTGTTAAAATTCGTTGATCTATACAAAGTACCGTCATAATATCCTCAGACGTCTCAGCAATTTGTTTTCTGGACTTAATCGTTTTAGCCTCTTATAAAAAGTAAAAATTCTCGTTTTTTTTTTTAATGTTTCGTTTTTTTTTCTCTCTCTTAAAAATCAATTGTCCCACATTTAAAACAAGAAGCCTTGAAAATGAATGCCCATCTCGATGATGATCCTAACCTTCAAATATCTAATTAGGGCTAAGTGAATGGGCTGCCCTATAGGATGAACATGCCTCTTCCATTTGAACTGACTAAAATAAACAGTGATTGATGGTTTAATCGTTATCCGAGTTTCCTCTATGACAAATGATTCAAACATAGTTGGAAAAATGATTATTAAATTTCTAAATGGAAGCTTTGATAAGAATAGATAAATAGAGGTTCATGTATCATTCATGTATTTTTAAAAATTTCTAAAAAATTTCATTATCCGTTTCGTAATTTTGTGTTTATCAACAATTTTTAATCAGTATCATTAGAGAGGGGAGAAAAGAAGGGATGATTGGAAATAGGGATGGAAACGTCGATTTTCGATTTTTGGAATCGATTAATCATTTCTAAAAATCGACTTTTCGATTTTCAAGTCGACTTTTTAAAAACTCTATTAACTCGAGCTTTGGAGATACTTAGTAAATATTAAATATATTTATTTATTTATAATATAAGATTTATTAAACATTTAAACGTTATATTAAATATAACACACAAATATTGTTTTCAATATTTTTATAAAAGAATATTCTATCCAGAAATTGCACGTGATTTGGCACCGAACATTAAAATAAAATATGAAAGTTGAGTATCAAAATAAAATATTAAATTGTTGATTTTGATATTGTGGCTGTGATGTGATTACAATGGAGAATTGGAGGTATCAGCCAAATTGGGATTGTCCAGGTTAATAAAACTCCCAGGATAAGACGTTTCGGCCTGAATTTATTTGGCCATCTTCAGTTATCGGAAATTATACACATAGTGCAAGTGCACATGTGATCAAACCAGGACTCTGAGCTTGTGCACAGGAACCATAGAATTTTGTATGAAGCAAATATATTTTATTATTGACGAGTCCTGGTTTGATCACATGTGCACTTGCACTATGTGTATAATTCCCGATAACTGAAGATGGCCAAATAAATTCAGGTCGAAACGTCTTATCCTGGGAGTTTTATTAACCTGGACAATCCCAATTTGGCTGATACCTCCAATTCTCCATTGTAATAAAATATTAAATTTGAGGAATTAAGAATGCCACATATCTTCACTAACCGATCTTGAAAACCGTGTTGGTTGGTGTGTTATGTGTAGGTTTTAAAAGAAAGATGAAAGTCAATCAATGAAAACGTTACAAACTATATTACCATCGGATGCTAAGTCTTGTAAGAAAAAAGTCGAAGTCGTCCAGTGAGAATCGATTCTAATCGACTTGAAAGAGTTTCAACTCGATTCTAAAAAGTCGTTTATTTTCAGTAAATGATCGTTTCTTGATTAAAGTCAGAGTCGATTTTTCCATCCCTAAGGGAAACGCACCTCAATAATGGATTGGATCTTCTCAATTGTTATTTATTTTTAACAATACTATAATTATAAATTTAAATAAATCAGATAGGCCTAAAATTTCGTGATCCATTTAATAAAACTACCTTTTGAAAGAGATATCTAGGTCAATATATTTATTTTGTCTCTCATCTTATTCTAATGGATATAGAGATGATTTTAAGTTGATATCAAAGTTATCTTAAAAGATTAAAAAAATAGAAACGTCGATGTGTTTGTGGCAGAGCTTTGAAGAGATTGGATCTGATGGTTGTTTGACAGCTAAAGTTAAGTCCAAGTGGGTTTTATAAAAGCTGTTTTGTGTGTGAATCCGCATGTCGGCTCCTCGCCGGATTAAGCTGTCTGCTCCGCAGGACTGCAGGCCTTGATAAGCATCTTGGAAAAAAAAAAAATAATAAATAAATAAAAAAAAGAAAGAAAAAAAAAACCAAAACAACACGGAATGTTTTAATTTAAATCAGTGCTTCTTCGCGTATTTCATCAAATGGCCTATTTATCGAAAGGAAGATAAATCTTTATACCAACAACTTCATATGAAGGGTTCAGAGCAAAAGTTCATTTTTTACTCTATTGAGATAAAATGAATCAAAGTTAAAGCCTTCTATTTAATTCCTCTTAAATATACAACATTTATTTATATCACTTCTCAGCAATCATTAAGAACTTCAATTATACTTTATCCAAGTACATATTTTAATTTTTATACACAGATTTTTGGATTTTTTTTTTTCATTAAGGAACTGCTACACTCTAGAGGATTAGTATTGAAATTCGGATATGGTTCATTATTACACCGAATAACTTCCATAATTGACTGTCCAAAAAAAGTGAAAAATAAGAAAATTGTTTTCTTTTGGACTTGGTTCACTTTTGCTTTGAACCACTTATATTACAATGTGAATAAGGACATTTTTAACTAGTTAGAGCCTTCTTTGAAGAAGATGCAATTTTTTCAATCAACGCTCAAATAGACGCCTCATTAGCCATTAAAATATTTCGTTTAAGCATACAAATTTGCGGGATGTGTTTGCGCTTATAATTGGGCAAAATTGCCCCCCCCCCCCCCGGAGTCGAACCAGGATCTCCACGCTTTCGTGGCGGGACGAGAGATATTTTTTTTTTAATACATTTTTTCTCATTCACACACACATACACACAGTCTTTTCGGCATCTTAGGCCATATAAGACTTTACAATAACCGTTATTTGTATAATATATATATTGGGGTCCAGGCATTCTTATTTAAGCCATTTGGTACCCAAATGGCTTAAATAAAATCATCGGACTGCCTGGGAACCGAACCCTCGACCGTTGGTATACAAGGAAGGCGCGCTACCAAGCCCGAGGGCCTTAATAGATTTATTAAGATTTTTTATACAGTTCATCATTTCAAGTAATGCTAAGGGCTGTCGAGAGTGGACGCGATTGGTTGTAGTCAGATGGAGGAATTAATTATAACTGAGAGAGAGAAACGAGCCGAAAATCGCACAGTCTTTTTTTTATTTCATTAAGGTCTTTTTGGCCCTCGGGCTTGTCGTAGTTGGTAGCGCGCTTGTCTTGTATACCAAGGGTCGAGGGTTCGGATCCCAAGTAGTCCGATGATTTTTATTTAAGCCATTTGGATACCAAATGGCTTAAATAAGAATCTTGTATCAAGTCTTATATGGCCTAAGATGCCGAAAAGACTGTGAATGTGAGTGTGAATGGGAAAAAGTGTGAGTGTTTAAAAAAAAAAAAAGATATACAAAAATAACATAGATATAGCTTCAGTTTCTCAGTTATTTTTTGCTGTCATGTAAACGTTCTTATCCATGGTGGCTCTACGACTGTAAAAATAAAAATCTGGTGTGACTGTAGCACACAACTTTCTCTTACCTTCGGTAATCGAAAGTTGTGTACTGTGCTTGTCACACCAGATTTTTTGTGTCGACATGTATTTAGTTCCCGGCAGTAGGGAATATTTGAATTCAGATGTAAAATTTATAAGTATGGGAAAATATTTATATTTTGTTACCATGGGAACCATTTCTCCTATCTTTTCTATGGAGTGCAAGAGTAAAGTGGTCTTCAAACAATTTTGAGGGCAAAACGAGAATATACATTTGAAAGAGCATCTAAAAAATAATTGATTTTTGAATTTTAATCAAAATCGTTAGAGCGAATTTTGAGAAAATCGAAAAAAAACTGAAAAAGTACATCAGTAAAGTACTAGTACTCTTTGGCCGATTTTGATTAAAAGCTTATTTTTCCGGTCCCGGGGGTGTTTAACTTATATATAAAATTTCAGCCTCATAGCTCAATTCCTTCATGCTTAAAAGTGAACACAGACACACACACACACCCACCCACACACCCACAGACAGACCATGTCGCGAAAACCACTTTTTTGGATTCAGGGGACCTCAAAACGTGAAGATCCATCAAAATCTCGACATCGAATTTTTGACATGAAACCAATACTTTCTCTCTATATATATATTACATATATACATAGGTAAGAGAAAATAATATTTTATGTATATGTTCCCCCTTTTTGTATTATTTTTTATAAATTCCAAAAGCCTTTTTTATTAACTTATTTATAATTTTTTTTTTCAATTTTCAAAAATTAAAAGCATCCGCGGGCCGGATAAAATTATCTGTCGGACCGGGTTTGGCCCACAGGCCGTATTTTGGACGCCTCTTAACTACATTCTTCTCAAAAATTAAAAAATTTTTAAGTTGTATTAATCAAGCGATATGTAGTAAGCATTGTCTCAAAAATTTACTTTTTTTAAATTTAAAACGTTTGAAAAATAAGCCATTTTTTTAAAAAATTCCTTATAAAATTTATAATCGATATTGTATGTCCTGGCTGAAATAATTTCATATTCCCAAATCAATCATATTTGCATAATATAGAATAAATAAAAAAATGGGGGGGGGGAGGGGAGAAGGGAGAAGAGGAACGAATGCACAGGCGATGCAACAAAAACAACGTTTTTCAACTGTTCTTCCTCATAAAAAAAAAAAAAACCACCCACGTCGGCATATGCATAGAAAAACAGCAGCCTGCTGCATGTTAATTAGAGATGTATATAAAATTTGATTTTCTGTATAGTCAAAAAAAAAAAAAAAAGAATACCAACTCTCTCTCTCTCTCTCTCTCTATAGATAATTTCGCCAGAGGGTAAAAAAATTTTTTTTAAAAGGTACGTGGATGGGACAAAGAGAGAGAGAGAGAGCTCACGGTCCATCATGCAGCTGCTTCGACGGCCACTCATAATGTATCTAACGTGTGCGTGTGTGAGTGGGAAAGAGACAAAGCGATTGGTTAGCGCGTGCGCGGGAAAGAGAGAGAGAGAGAGAGTCGACTTTTAATTGATATTCCGCTCGTGTTCGACATTGGTTTATGCAAATGTCTCCGATTCGCTCGCCGGGGTATCTAATCGAGCTGCGTGGGCGAAAAGCGTACTGTTTTATAACTTCATTTATCTCTTGGCCATCAGAATATGACAGGCTAAAAGGAGTATGGGGGGGGGGGGGACTTCAGCCAATTTATTTTTATTAAAATATCCCGATATTTTAAAGATAGCTAGGGATATCAATAAAACTGCCCAAATGAAATGATACAAGTTGAATTCTTGTGATTTGTTGGTATAATTCAAAAAGGAGAAATCATTTTATATTAGATTTTTTTTTTTAAGGTTTTTTAAGGCGGCTACACACGTAAATGTAAACTGGACAAGCATGCATGTGCAATCTTTTTGTACCAGCATGCACAAATTGCCTTCGAGCATGCTTGTGCAAGAAACAGCTTATCCCGAAAATTAACCTAAAAATCTCAAATTTGGAAGGTTATTTATTCGAAGATATCAAGAAACACTTGCTTTAAACAGAGACACAATAAATATCAATATTTGAATGAAAATTTTTTCCTCCCCCCCCCTATGTAAGGGGGGGAAAAATTAAATAAATATCAAATGTTAAGACGTCTATAAAATGGCGGAGATCTTTGCTTGCGCAAATACGCTTGTGCATGATTAAAATTCAATTGAGCATCAAGCGGCTTGCAGAATTAAAATGCTTGCGCAAAATTCTCCTACAGACGCTACAGTTTGAAGCCTACAAAGACTTCATGGTAGCTTAATTCTAACCAAACTAGAAGTATTAACACCAAGTTATTTTGAAAGATTTTAAAACTTGAGCTAATTCTCATTTGTTGATAGATACGTACCACGGTAGATGATTATTGATGCTGAGTAGTCAGCCAGGATAAGAAATAAAACACCATTTTATTTCAATCTGCTCGTCGACAATTTTTTTTTCTTTTAAGTCTTGGCCTCTCCGCCATAACTTTAAAATAATTAGTATAAGGGTATTTTATGGCTGGTGGAATTTGTAACAGGAATGAAAGTTAGAAGAAAAATGCAGCCAGAATTTTTTCTTTAAAAATATATTTCAACAGCTAGCTGACGTTTCGGCTTTGGTCAAAGCCATCCTCGGAGCTGCTGTTGGTCTTCATATACATATATTTTGAATTGTATCCGGTATTAAAATTAATTTAGGATATAACATCAGGGAAAAAAAGTTTTCTGTTCAAGATCAACTTTTTCCTTCTTCTATCACCAATACAATAGATTTATTTTTTTTTTTGTGCCTAATGTGATAATTGACTCAGGGCAGTACATCTAATATATGTATATGAAGACCAACAGCAGCTCCGAGGATGGCTTTGACCAAAGCCGAAACGTCAGCTAGCTGTTGAAATATATTTTTAAAGAAAAATTCTGGCTGCATTTTTCTTCTAA
>JAKCPI010003075.1:0-48498 GCA_023213315.1 Euborellia annulipes
GGGCAAATATAAACAAATTCATTTGTTTCACAAATTCATTTGTTTATATTTGCCCTTTTTTTAATGACACCTGTATGATTTTGTTTTGATTTTTTATCAAAATTAACGAATATTTTCTATTTCTTCTTTGATTATTTCAAAAACTATTCAGTTTTCGAAAAAATGTCAAAGAATATAAACTTTTTAAAATAGAGTATTTTATCATAATATAACAAAAAAATTGAAAATTTCCAAATTTTGGAAAAAACTTTTTAAGTAAAGTACTACTTCCAAGTGACGTATTTACTCCAAAAGTTGATAGAAATCTACAATTTTAGTGTAAGGAGCATATACCAAATTTCATCTATCTAGCTTCTTTGGTTTTTTAAGCAATCGTGTTCACACACACACACACACACACACACAGACATAATGCCAAAAATGGTTTTTTTGGACTCAGGGAGGTCTAAAACGTGGAGAAACATCAAAATCTCGAAGTCGAATTTTTTTACGATTACATAACTTTCTCTATACGAGAAAGTAAAAACATGGGAAAATAGTTATACTGTATTTTGTTACCATGGCAATCATTACTCCTATCTTTCTTATGAAGCACAAGAGTAAAGTGTGCTTCAAACAATTTTCAGGGCAAAATGAGAATATATATTTTAAAGAGAATCTAAAAAATAATTGATTTTTGAATTTTAAACAAAATCGTTAGAGCGAATTTTGAGAAAATCGAAAAAAAAAACTGAAAAAGTACATCAGTAAAGTACTAGTACTCTTTTGTCGATTTTGTTCAAAAGATTCATGTCACGTGCCTGGGGGTGCGTAACTTAAATATAAAATTTCAACCTCCTAGCTCTTTCCGTTCTTGAGATATTTTGTTCACAGACAGACCATGTTGCGAAAACCACTTTTTTTGATTGAAACGTGTATATCCATCAAAATCTCGACACCGAATTTTTGACATGAAACCAATAAGTACTTTCTCTCTATATATATTAATATAAATAGAAGTAAGAGAAAGTTAAAAAGAAAGAATTTCTAAATCAATTGAAATGAAAACTCGGTCATTCCCTCGACTATTCCATGTGCCAGAAAAGATGTTCCCTGTCAGAGACGATTCGTCTTGCATCCGATGAGTCATCTACACACTCTTTGAGTTCATTGGCGCGTATTTGCACGATGATGATCGATTCGAGTTCCTTTTTTCACTGCCAAATGATTAGTCGTCGACGTCTTGACTTGTCATTCAACTTCTTCTTTCAAGTAGGGTTTTAGATTTATTCATAGCATTTCACGACCATGTCGAGGATGATGACGGAAAAATCCTCCCCCCACTTTCCTTTCATCTATTCTCACTTCCCGTTTGTGCAAATTTCTTCTTGGCAAATGATGATCATATTAAAAAGAAAAAAAAAACAAACAAATTTTCACAATCTTTAGCGTATCATTTTTTAATTTTTGGCAAGTTTTTGTTATTCAGTCAGTCATTGGCAACTGACACTCAAAGTAAATATTTTTTTTTAGTGCTCCTTTATTTCTTTCTCAAAGCAACAAGCAAGCATCGGCTCCCTCCATCTGTCATAAACTGATGCGATGTAAACAATGCTCGTTTCTCCTATTTTTATTTTATGTTAGAGAAAATTATCCTTTTTGTATATTTGTGGAGGCGAATAAAAACATACTATTTTCTATTTAAAAAATATATAAAATCTAAAATTATCTCTCATATGAATTTTTTATACAATTCCAAAATGGGCGTTTTCGTTTGCCATGTGGGCCTGGAGTTTGAGGGGAAATTTTCAAAATTTTTCAATAATAATAAACTAATACAATTCCTCTGTTTATTTTAATAAATTTCTTCAAATTTTTTCAGTTTTTTAATCTTCTGGCTGGCGAATTTTGGACATTAAAAACCAAAGAACAAAATCAGACAAAATCTACAATTGTTGTCGATGAAATTGAATGGCTGATTTTACAAGAAAATCTAGTTGGACCAAGAAAACGGTAATTTCTTAGGGGGCCCTTACACGATCAATCATACTGTCAGTCTGACTGAATCAGTCCAACCGTCAGTATTTTCTTCATTCAAGTATAATTTTACACGTAGCATTCAGGCTACCAGTCAGAATAAAGTTCTTTTTAGCTCATTCGACTGTGGGAAGCCACTAATTTTTCTTCTTAACTAAACTAACTTAGTTCCCTGCCACTAAATAACAATAAAAAAACAAAAAGAAAACGGCCATGGGTCTTCAGTCTTGCCCATACACGTTCAGTCAAAACGCCAATTCGCTCAAATACTGTCAGTATGATTGATCGTGTAAGGGCCCCTTTAGATTAGATAGATATTTATAATAGCGGAGTGTCCGTCTGCTGGCCGTCTGTCCCACTCTGACCAACTTCTTTGAAACGAATTTATGCAGTCTTTATAGAGATAAATATGAAGAGTCCAGAAAAAATACTCGGATCTCGAAATTCTTATTTACAATATCATTCATCAAATGTTTATGAAATAACAGAAATAAGAAATTTATTGTCATCAGAATAGAACCAATCTACAAAAGAGAAGGGAAGGGAAATGTTTGACGTTTTACACTCCATACCGAAAAATCTTCCATTGTCTCTAAAGGGAACACTTTTCCAAGTGTCACACAAGAGGAGGTAGAAAACTCGCCTCTTTCGCTAGGGGGTCAAAGATTGCATACCACTCGATACAAATTTAGAATAATTTTCAGAAAATTAAGAGATTTCATTTGACAATTTATTCAAAAGAAAAAAATAATTCATCGTTTTTATTCATTTATCATTTTAAATTAATAAATTGGAAGGAATATTTTCGCCTTTAGATCATTTTTACTTTCTCTAACCTCTATAGTATATCTGAAATATATTGAGAGAGAAAGTATTGCGATCATGTCAAAAATTCGATGTCGAGATTTTGATGAATCTTCACGTTTTAGTCCCCTGAATCCAAGAAAGTGGTTTTCGCGACATGGTCTGTCTTCTGTCTGTCTGTGTGTCTGAACAAAATATCTCAGGAACCAAAAGAGCTACGAATTTGAAATTTTATATTTAAGTTAGCCCCCCTCCCCCCAGTGGTGAAAATAAGCTTTTGAACAAAATCGGTCAAAAAGTAATGGTACTTTACTGATGTACTTTTTCAGTTGTTTTTTTCGATTTTCTCAAAATTCGCTGCAACGATTTTGTTTAAAATTCATATATTAACTATTTTTTTGATGCTCTTTAAAAAGTATATCAGTGAAATTTTTCGTGAAAATTGTTTGAAGTACACTTTACTGATGTATAAGCATTCATAGCTCAGCCCCATCTATGAATCGCGTGATCAATTTTGAAACTAAGGTGCTATGGGAAATTAAATATATCTCGACACTAAAAATCTGGTGTGACCAGCACGGTGCACAACTTTCTCTAACCGAAGGAAGGTCCTGTGCGCCAGTCACACCAGATTTTTCTTTTTAAATTAAAGATGAAGTTTTTTTGACCAAATCTTTTTTTATTCATTCATCATATTTAGAAAAAAAAAATTCAATTAATAAATCACTGGTTTTATTAAAAAAATTCTTTTAAATTTTATTTAGAAAAATAATATTTAGAGTAACTTGAGATATTCAGTGGCAGTGCAGGCATTTTGTTAAGGGAGTGGACCAAAATTTGTGGTGTAGGGGAGGTGAACATGCAGTAAGACATTCAAGATGATTTAGTAACGTTGTCAAAAAAACTTCTAATTAATCTTTTCTGGGGGAAAGGTATATCGTTTTTCATACGTGAAATGAAAAAGCAATGATAGAAAACAAAATCTTGCAACATATGACTAATAAAACTGATACATTTTTTTGAACTGAAATAAATTTTGAACATAATAACTTAATTAAAAATTTGCGGGGTCGGTAGTTACGACACTTCAATTGTCCCTCTCTGCTCTTCCCCTTCTAAATGATCAAATGTCAAATAAAATTTCTCAATCTTCAAACGTTAAAACATTCGTTTTTTATTCTCTAAAAAATTTTAAAAGATAATTTGGCACGGAATCCTAAATATTTTCAACATTAGATAATATTAATTATAATAGAGACAAAAAAAAATCTTAATTTGTATAAATAAATAAATAAATAAATGATCATTATTTCGTTAACGTAAATGAACTGAAAACAAATTTGCTAAATATATTTAAAATTTCTCTTTACATTTGTCTGGGTTCATTTAACTCTGATGAGGATAAATTAAAAAAGATTGAAGCTTTTATTTTTTTTAATATCTCTTGCCAAGAGTCGTTTTTTAGTTGAGAAGAAAGAAAGAAAGAGTTTATTATAATTTATATAAAATTTGGATTTTTATTTTTAATCTTGGCTTTCATGATTTCGTAATTTTATCGAGTTGAAAAGTACCATTCTTTGAATTTATTTTATTATATAGTCTGCCAGCCTAACTACTCCATTCTTAACTATTGTTGACAAGTTGTTTTTCTGATCATAAATTAAATCTCTTTCTTTTTTGAAGAAATCTTGCCCAATATTATTTTGAAAGATGTTTATTTATTTTTATAAGACAATTATTCTAGAAATTTCTTTTACAGAAATTGGCTGCCAACGCATACAAATAAAAACAAAATCCTGATGAATTAGATTTAAGGATAGAAAGAAACACATCTGCATTTTAAGACTTCAAATGACTGAATATATTTTTAAAAGGTAAATATTAATTAAAATTTTGCTAGAACAGATCGTTGAGGTAATGGATATGGAGAAAATATACACCAGCGAGTTGCTTTCCACAATTAAAATAATTTATTCTGCAAATATTTCGGAATGCCTACGCAATCAGGGGCAGGGTGAATTTTTTAATGTGCAAGTCACTGAGGGAAAAACTATACATGTAAGTATTTTATACAGTAGGTCAGATTCCCTTTTTGCAAAACTGTACTGGTAAATATTATTTAATAATATTTAGAGTAAAAGATAACAAAATATGGGGTGTTTCAAAAAGGACTTTTACAACTGTGAAAATTCATATAAATTTAATCTGAAAGCCTACTACAGAGGTAGTAGTGACAATTTGTAGGGAAACACACCAAGTTTTGACTCAGGTAGTTCGCTAGTGCCGAAACGCACTGTAACGAGCACTAGCGTTAAAGATGGCTGTCCTCACTGAACACTGCTAGTAGCTCTGTGTTTTGGTTTGAAAAATCAATGCCATATAAATTTATTCAAAAAAGCTAGATCTCTAAGCTTGGGCACAGGAGCCATATAATTTTGTATGAAGCAAATGAATTTTAAATTATTTGAAGTTTTTTTTATAGCTGATTGTATAATTTGTAGGTAGAATTAGAAATCAAAGAGAGAGCAGCTAAGCATAATTTCATTTATTTCCCCCTCAGAGCTGACGTTTCGGTCCTGTTTAGGGCCATCTTCAGAGCACTAGGGGTGTCATTATCAATATTAACTCCCCCATTTTACCTTTACATCAAGCGCTGGTTTTATTTATTTTACATAAATTAATTATATGTATATTTTTTTAAATAGTAGGTGAAATGTAAAAAGACAAAGTCCGCAAATTATATGTGACTCACACAGAGTTGGGTTTTTGAAAAACGAAAACTCGGTGTGTCTTAGGATGGTACCTAACTTATTTATAAAATTTTAACCCTGTATGCTCCTTCATGCTTTATTTTGGACAGACACAAACAGACAGACCATTTTGTGGGACCCACTTTTTTGGCCTCAAAAAGTGTAGGACCTATTTCCAATTCAAATTTTTGACATGAATACAATACTTTCTCTCTATAAGAGAAATTAATAAATTCTAATTAAATTGACTTCACTTGCAACTTTTTTAGGTGAGTTTCTGTGAGTAGGTATCGTGGGTCAGTTAAAAAGCTTGCGTGGGTCAGTGTCCGACCCACGGGTCATAGGTTCGCCATCACTGATAATTCCAATTTGGCTGATATCTCCAATTCTCCATTATTATACTCAAAAGAGAAGACGTTTTAGCAACGTTTGCTAGGCTTAACTGAAAAATTGGATTTTCGGACTTTCGCAGCCAGGCGATATATTCAAAGCATAAATAAATTCAGCGTGTGCGTGTTATAAATTATAATTATTTATAAGCTTTTTTTGTTAAATTTGACTATAATTCGATCATTTATTATTAATATTTATTTTTTGAGTCATTTGTTCTTTATTAGCATTTGACTTGTTTTATATTTTTAAAATCGACCAACGATAATAATTCATCTGTAACTTTGACATTTGCTGAAACCAATAATCGTTGCTTATTTAAAAACTAGAGTTTCTCTCTCACTTCAGATTAAGGATGTTAGTTTTTTTTTCTAGCCTATTTCGAGCCGACATTCCCCCCACCCTTTCTTTCTCCAGTTGCTTGCTTCTTCTTCTTCTTGGCTGTTTGGTGTATATGATATACCCACACATATAAGCATAGAAGGCGACTGCACCTAAAAGGCCATCGGCAATACTATATGCTACTGCTTATAAATAGTTTGCTTTGGACCGTATCAGCAGCAGCTCTTTCCTATCACCACTTGAGACATTTATTTGGCTCCCATTTCATATTTTAGTGAGAAAAGTCCTTTCATTCCAATCATTTGAAAAATTTATTCCTTTTACATAAGGCCACAATTTTGAAAATCAACTGGAAATTTTTTTTTACTCTTATCTTACAGGGCTATTGCTAAGGGTTTGGAGTTCTATTCCCTTTTCTCTGAAATCCCAAAAAAATAAATATATAAATATTCTATTATAGAGAGATAAAATTCAAACTGCTTAGAAATTATAAGAAATATTTAATTTTTGTTTATAAAGAAAAAATATTTTGAATCCAGTGTATTTTTTTATTTATTCAGCTGATGGCTTAAATTTTATTCCTAAACTGAGCTAAAATTAAGATTTGTTTGATGAAAGTATTTACAGGTTTAATTATTAAAACAGCAGTTGTTGATTTATTTCCATCAATTCAACAAATCGGTGATTTGTAAGAATGGATAGGGTCGAAACATTAGCTCTGGACTAAATAAATAATAAAACAAAGAAAATACACTGGCCGTAAACTTATTATTTTAGATATATTTTCTTTGGCTGTAGATTGTATATATTATTGGTGCTGGGTAGGCAGCCAGGATTAGAAATAAAACACAATTTTATTTCAATCTGCTCGTCGATGTTTCTGGTGCTCTGCCCCCCCCCCTTCCTCAGGACTGAGCAGGTGTCAATAAGGTGTCATCTGTTGTGATATTTTAAACATTTAGAATAATAATAATAATTCTATATTGCATGTATGCTTTGATTCAATGAGAATTATACATTATAATCTAAATGTTTAAAATATCATAACAAATGACACCTTATTGTTATAATTGACACCTGCTCAGTCCTGAGGAAGGGGGCGATTAGCACCCGAAATGTCGAGCAGATTGAAATAAAATTGTGTTTTATTTCTAATCCTGGCTGCCTACCCCATTATTCATTGTTACACAAAATTTCTTAAATGATTTAGCTAAAACTACGAGTTTTTTTTTGCATGTAAGCTTATGCATAATTAAGATTAAATCAATTTTGTTTTTTTTTTTTTATTTGCAGGCTTTACTTACCGGCAATTTGTTCTGGAGGCAAGTCTTCAGCCTGAAAGAAAAATAAAAGTTTTCTATTAATATTGATGTAAAAAGAAAAAAAAAACAAGATTCAATGGTATGTATGAACTTGAAAGATCATAGGTATAAAAAAAAATTTACTAACATATTTGTTAACGTTTAGTGAATGATTTATTAAAACATGTTCAAAGGAATTTAAGAAAATGAAAAATAGAGAGTGAAGGAATGCGAATGTCATCAAATAAAAAATGTGTTTAAATTTTTAGTTAAAATTAAAAAATTAAAAATGAGATATACGATATATCGTATAATTAAGTGGAAATTTCTTTCAAAAATGTATAGGATATGAAAAGGAGAGATAAAAATACCAAAGGGGAAACCCTTCTGGCTTCCTCCTTTTTGCATAATTTTGAATCAGGCTTACCCAGGGGAGAGGAAGAGGGATCATACCTCCAAACCACGACAAGGGATGTTCGATTATGGGAAAAAATAATCGATTATTCCGATTAGATTATGGATCCGGACAGATGAAAAAATAATCCATTATGAAAAAATAATCGATTATACCATTTTCATTTTCCCTCTCTCGAAAATCATTTGACCTTCTCTTTTTTTTATTATATGAGTCTCATCCCATCTTTTCAAATGCATATTTCCCCAAAATAATCGATTATTTACCCAATAATAGATTATGAAAAATAATCGATTAAAATAATAGGTGAATAATCGATTATTTTGCACAGCCCTAACCAGGACTAGGTGTTTTAGGATGCAATATTAAATGGACCCTGTTATGCAATGGTGTGTCAAAGTCCAAAAAATTCAAAATTGAGTTAAGCACGTAATATTGTTTCAAATGCTTTAATTAATAGTATTTTTTATGAAATATGTCCTAAAAAAATTTATATTTAATGTTACTTGCACAATTGACAACAAAAATTATACTGTATATAATCCAATGAAAAGAAAAAACTTTAATGTTGATTTTCTCAAAACTCGATGTTTGGTCTTTGACACACCATTGTATAACAGGGTCCAAATAATATATACAAATTTTTATAATTAGAATGATTATATTATGTACATGTATTTATTAGACTCAATGTTTTTGAAAATGAAACAGTAATTATTTTAAATAGGATATGGAAATGCAGGCAGCCAAAATGAAAAACACTCTCGATACTCTGTGAACTTTCAGACGTTTCGGGTAAAATTTATTCACCCATCTTCAGTGAACAGTTCTAGTGATGGGTTCTAAAAGATGGGTGAATAAATTTTACCCGAAACGTCTGAACGTTCACACAAAAAACAATTAATTAAAAATGTAAGAGCAAAAGGTAGGAGATGAATTAAGTTTGAAGTGTGTGAGAAAACTTTAAATTTAAAAAAAATCTAACAGGGAAGAAATAAAACTGTCATTCAAAGCAAACTTAAATAAACTTTGTAAAGTAAAATAGAATAAAGAGTGAATAGAACTCAACATTTGAAAAATCGTTGCTTAGCTATTATTTGTAAAAATTTTTATTATAATTGTCTCAAATTTTAATTTGTTTTTACTTTTTTTTTAGGTAAAATAATATGGATAATGGGAGCAGGAGATTTATTTCCGCCAAATAAATATGCCATCTAGAACGAAATTTCGCCAACCTGAGAAGGAAGGATCCCACTCGTTTTGTTTAATTAAGGTAAAATCTGGAATTTTGAAAATTTGAAAATGAAAAGAAAGAGGAACACTGCATATGTTATAATAAAAATAATTTTAATCTCCCCTTTCGAGCTGGCCAAATTCTCCCTCTCTGAAATTCCGAAAATTTAAATAAATGAATTTAAAATTTAATCATTTGGGATGGGGGATTACCTCTCAGATCATCTGAACCCCCTGCCCCCCCCCCCCCAAAAAAAAAAAAAAAAATTCTGGCTGCAGCCCTGCCTTCGAGTACAACGTTACAACCTCTTTCAGATCTTTCAACAAAAAATTTACATTTAAGCCACATTTCAAAAACACACACATTTTTATCTCCTGAAAGACATAAACAGGAACAGTGAGGGACAATATTAAGTCCCACTCATGCGTTTTATACTTGTGATTATTTCATTGTTTAAAAAAAAAATCTATTTTTTAATGGAAACCTAGAAAATTCATAAAATATTTTCATTTTCTTTTATAAAATCAATGAAATAATCACAAGTACAAAACGCAAGGGTGGGACTTAATATTGTCCCCCACTGTACGTAACATGATGAAGTATAAGTGCAGGGTCGGATCTAGGGGAGGACAGTGGGGTCATGTGCCTCGGACGTCACATATCAGGGGGCGGCAAAATCGGAAAAGTGTTTCATAAAAACAAAATGAAATTAGCAGGAGCGGATTTAGTCATTTGCCGTCTCTAGGCACTGGACTCTCTTGCCGCCCCCTCCCTTTCAACCATTGGCGTAGCCAGAAATTATTATATTTTACTTTCTCTACCCTATATGAAATATAATTTGTATTATAGAGCTTATATATCTAGTCATGGCTTGGGTCAACCACCCCAACACTGAGAAATACCCTAACACGTTGGTAGATTTCTGATAACCTATACCTTTTCAACATCAAATACTTTTCTATTTGAAAAAAAGATTATAGGAATGTAAATAAGCAGATTTTTTCACAAATTTTGCCGCTCCAGGCAGATGCCTATTTCTCCTCTTCGTAAATACGGACCTGGTTATTAAGAAACGTTTGAAAAGTGAACATATCGCAATCAAAGATATCCAAGAAATTAACAAATTCTATTTAACTATATAATGTATAATTTATAAATATATTCATATTTCAAATTCCCACCCCCTCTAGAAACAAGAATTACCATTATTCGTGGTGGATATATGGTTAGGCCCGGGATGCCAGGGCCTAGGACGGCAAAATTTTAGACTCAAATTTAAAGAGAGATTAAAATTTTAAAATCAATTTGGCTTAGTTACAGTGACAGCGCGGGGGAAGAGAGGGGACGGCATATTATATTAGTAAGGAGGGGGCGGCAAATTAAATTTTGCCCCTCCTAACTAATCTCCTACTTCCAGCCCTGCATAATTATACCAAAATGTCTCTAGGATAATGGAAATCATTCAGAGCATATTTCTTTTAGGTTCCCTTGCAGTACCTCATAAATAATTCATAACAACCACATAGACAGACTATAGTGGAAATTGGAGAAAAAAACAGCTAATCTCAGAGTATCAAAAGAAACGTTTATTGGCGGATATTTTGAACTAACTAAGCAATTCATCTTCAATCCATTCAAATTATCCACTGTTGTCTTTTTTAATCAAACATAAATTTATTCGGTGCGGATGCCAAAAGTAGATCTAAATCGAAGTTCCGGTCCGGTTTAAATTTTGATTAAGTAAGACAAAAGTTCACTAAATGCTCTGAAGATAAAGTAGATTGAGTAGGGAATATAAAATCTACAACAATGTTTGCTTTAACTGAGACTAGCTCTATTTCCTTTCAATAAAAAAAGAAAAAAATTACTTTTTGTCATAATAGTGGTTGCTGAACTTCCTTTTCTTTTTCAAATTATTTAATTATTTTTTATTTAAAGAAATAAAGCGTGCTGTTGTATTTAAACAATATATGATAGAAACAGGCTGCCAGGTAATTAATCTCCACAGAGTTTTATTTCGTGGAGACTAATTACCTGGCTGCCTATCATCTATTGTTTAGTCTTATTTCATTAAATGACATTTACGTTTCCATGTCAAATTATCTTCCGAGAGGGGCCTATCACTAATCTCTATATTATATAAATTCTATTTTACAAAAGTATGCGCTTTCCGAAAGTGTGGGTCGTAGAAAAATTTAGAAAAAAATTGTAAAAGCACAAAAAATTTTTTTTTACAGTTAGACACTAAGCCAAAGTGTGTATTTGTACTCTTTCTATAGGCGTAGCCAGGAGGGTTTGGGCCCCCCTCCCCCCATGGGACCCAAGCCATGACTAGATATCTAAGCTCTATAATACAAAAATTATATTTCATATAGGGTAAGAGAAAGTAAAATATAATAATTTACTCTAGCTAAAAAAAAAAAAACAAAATGATTTATAAATAACGTAAAATAATCTTAAATTTTTGAAAAAATTTTCTTGAACCCCCCCTCCCCCCCATCAAATATTTCTGGCTACGCCAATGACTCTTTCATATAGCTTTATCGCCCGCGCGTTGTGCTGCTAACATTGCTAAGTCTTCCCCTTCCCGCGCACACGTTTTGTAAATAAATGTTATTTTTTTCTCGAAAAATTTTAAAACCTCGGACCGCAGTCAAAAAAGTTTGGGAAACACTATGTTATACTGATTCCAATTCCTGGTTTGAGTATGACTACTCAAAGACCGAAATGTCGTCACTAATAAACTGATAAATAATTTTTAAAACTTTGTGAATAAAACAAGCAAGGTTTTTAATTTTAATTTCTTAATAAATCCCATTAAAGTTGCTTGAGTTTAGTCCTTTTCCTTGCTGCTTTCTCTTGTAATGTTCTCCTAAATATTCTTCCCTCTGTTACTTAGAACCTATTCCAGTAATTTTTTTTTTTTGTTTTAGATTCAAAAAAAAAAAACAATATATCATCACTGTAGTTGAAAAAGAAGATTCATCTAAATCACTTGAGGTAAGAAAAACACAGGAACACTCACAGCATAAACACAAAATAAAAAAAAAAACACTCACCATTTTTGATGGATTGAGTGTTGTTTGTTGTTGGAGATAGGACTGTTAACTCGGATGTCACTTTTAGGATTCTGCGGATTCTTCGTGGACCGTCTCTGTTTTTAAAACCACGCATGGACCCCTCCCCCCTCTTCTCCTCTTCTTCTTTTCCTCCGATGTCTGTCTTATAGCCGTTTGCGTCGTCCAACACACACGAACTCCAACCCCCTTCGAAGTGCGTTTCTTTTTTTTGCCATCCAACCATTCGTACCGATTACAATTGGTTGCCATCGAATCTAAGTTCATAGGCACTCTCACACCAACACCCCCTTTGTGTGTGTGGGAAATGGGCGTGTGCCCCTCGATAGTATTTTTAGTTGCCCTCAGAAGGACCTTAGGTCGATGGCAGTCTGCTTTAATGTTTGTATGTATATTCAGATACGCTTATTAGCACCTGTATAGTGCCGTCGATGTCATTGTACCCTGGGATTCCCCTAAACTTCCTGGAACATAAAAATGATTCACGCAATTATTAATAAATCCCATTTTATTTGGAATCATTCATCTCTTGGTTTTTTAAGCAAATGAATTAACGTCAAGTTAAAATGAAAGAAAGACACACCTCTCCGCGTTGTATACTTTTTACAATTAAATATAAACAAGGGTTGAGGAATGAAAAAATCTTCACTGATAAATGAGCTTCATCGTTTTATACATTCTTAATTTAAAAATCTCTTCACTTTCTTTAGTGAACATTAATTAGCGCAGTCAGGGGGAATTAGAACCTCCCTATGAGAACTGAACTTGGACTAGATATTAGAGCTATTTATTCAGCGACCTGGATTGGGGCTTCTACTTGTGACAATTTGAAATTCAAAGCAATGAAATTTGATACAGTAATTAATTGTAATTTTGGAAAACAAAATTGTTTATGAAAATATTTTTTTTAAGGTCTCATTTTGGCATCTAGGCCCTATTTATTTCGATTTAAATCAGGGCATGTTAAGCCAAATAAAAAGCCTTTATGTGCTTCTCGACTCGGAGAAGTTTCGAGATATATTTAATCTCTCATCCTCAGTCCGTCTACAAATGAGACATTAAATACTGTATATCGCGAAACGTCTCCGGAGTCGAGAAGCATTTTGGCTTAACCTGCCCTGATTTAAATCAAATACACTCACAGCCACCAAATTCCACATATTTATTTCAATTGATTCAAATAAAATAAGTTTTTATTAGTGTGAGATGGATAGCTGAGTAGATCTTGTAGTAAAAAGTAAAGAAAGAACGAATGCAGATATTTTTATTTCGTTTATTAGGCAAGCCAAAGTTTCGGTCAGATTTGCAACCACCCTCAGTGCTGAAGTTTATCAATAAAACTCCTCAACACTTCAGTCCTGAAAATGACTGCAAATGTGACCGAAAAGTCGCTTGAAGCTGCATTCCCTCTTTCTTTATTTTTTACTACAAATAAATTTTTGTCGTTTGGGACAGAAAGCGAACCTCTGACCTCTTGCATAGATAAGTAATTTACTATTATGGTGCTCATATTAGATTAACAAATAGTTTTTTCCCAACTTTATTAGTTCAGTTAAATTAGTTTAAAAAAAAAATATATTTAATTATTTTGAAATATCTATAAAAAAAAATATTTTTTTTTTAATTTTCGTAAATTTGCCCCCTTATAATACATGGCCTTTAAGCAGTTTACTCTAATATAAATAGCTATGCCACTATAAGTAAAATAAAATTTAAACTTAAATATATTTTTTATTTAAACTTTTAACCCCCCCCCCCTCTCCGATCATAAGATGAATTTTATTTTATCTTTCTTATATAAAATGTAATTTCTTCTCACTTACAGGATAGCTGAGATTCTTCTAAAAGTCAAAGATCGTCAACCACTGTTGCATTCTCTATTTTCTCGCAGTAAATCTTCATCTTCGTCTGGTGAGTAGGCCTAAATGATTTTAATATAGGGTAGGCTATTATTTATTAAAATTTGGGATATCCATTAATAAAATCTTATCTAATAGGAAAGGTCAAAGTGAATTACATACTTTTTAATTAAAAATCTAATATAATCAGAGCATAGAAACGTCCAATTTGGGAAATATAGATTGTATCTTATTAATATATAACTAACTACTTTTGAATGGAATCAGGAAGTGATTGAAATATATTAGTACACCAATAAAGGTAGCAAGTAATTAGAATTTCGCTCTCATAAGAATTCAAAATGACAGGTTTTAGTTTTAACTATTCATGTGGAAATTGCACTATTGTTTGATAATAAAAAAAAAAAGTAAATAAATGATTAATCATCGAAATTGGCAGATACCCAAAAGTTTAATATAAACTCCTATAAAAATAGTATAAAATCAATTTGCATTGAGAGAATAAACAGGGCATACAAAAAGTCAGTGAATCGTCAAAATAACTGAGGGAGGAACTAAAACAGGGTAGAAAAAGAACAAAAAAAAATAGTTGTGAAATCAGAGTGAAATTTCAAAAGAGTGAATTCTACGAAATATATTTATATTTAATTTGCTGCGAATTAAAATGGACCTATTAATATTGATAGAAGTAATTTATTTATAAACATTTTTCTTTTTTTAAACTCTCTCTTGGCGAGTCAAGAGTTTTAATTTGTTTATTTTTAAAAAAATAATCATACATCAGCTTCCTTATCAAGATGTCAAATCCATAATTTAATTCTAGGAACTAAAAATTGAGAAATCTCTCTCAATTTAGAATATCTTAATCGAGAGCATCTGGGAATATAGACAAGCATAGAAAATATGATTAATAAAGGTGTTTACTCAGTAAAATCTTACGCATGTTTCTTTTCTAAAATAAAATCTCAATTTAATTACTTTCTTATAATGCTGACAGGTTTAAGATAATAATATGTTTGGACATGAAACGGAGCACTAGAGCAGGACCAAACATGATAAGTTGAGGGTGACAAAACAAAGCTTTTTTCATTCTATAAAAATGATAAATTAGAGAGATGGGCTCTTTGATGTAGCTACTAGTTTGGTATGATTTTGAGTAGAAAAAGCTTTAGAATAGAAAATGTCCCCTCTATGTCTCACTTTTACTTTCTATTTCCTATATATATATAGAAAGAGAAAGTAAATTGGATTCCTGTCATAATTCGAGATTTTGATGGAAATACCCGTTTTGAGGTCCCCTGGGCCCAAAAAAGTGTAAAATGGTTTGTCTGTGACTGTGTGTGTCTGCCTGTGAACAAATGTCTCAAAAACTAAAAGAGCTAGGAGGTTGAAATTTTATATTTAAATTAGGTACCCTCTTGGGACGTAACTACAAGTTTTTGAACAAAATCTGCCAAATAGTACTAGTACTTTACTGATGTACTTTTTCAATTTTTTTCGATTTTCTCAAAATTCACTCGAAAGATTTTATTTAAAATTCATAAATCAGTTATTTCTAAGATGCTCTTTGAAATGTATATTCTCATTTTGGACTTGAAATTTTTAGAAGCACACTTTACTCTTAAAATTCATAGGAAAGAAGGGAGATATGGTTGACAAAATATAAATATTTTCCCATGTTTATAAATTATATATGCCTACATCTTAAATTCTAACATATCTGCGATATAACATAGCTACAAAAAAATCTGGTGAAATTTGTTTTAAAAAAGGTGATGGTTTTTAAAGCGCCAGGTAGTAAATATAATATAGGTCCCAAAATGATATATATCTATAGCAAAGAATATATGATATTATACTCTTTGGTCTATAGATATAGATACTTCGTAACTGTTCGGCCTTCTTCGGCTCTGAGGCGGCGACGGTCGCCGCCTCAGTAGCCGCCATAGCGTCACCTGTGTCACACCTTCAACGTTTCTTTACTCAATCCATAATACAATCAACAATCAAACCACTAGATTATATATTCATTCTTGTCTTTTCAACCCTCAAATCAAGGTACTTTATTAATTATTTTCAAATCAACTATTCTCTTAATTCACATTCAAATAAATGGGTAAATATTTTTAGGCTATTTTTTTTTTTTATTTTATAATAATAAATTAAGAGAGGGATTAATTAATTATTTTTCTTAATAGATACAGTCAAATTAAAAAAGAAGTTAATGAATCTAAAGAAAGACCTTTGAGTTTATCTCTTTTAAATAAGTTTTTTTTTTTTTTTAATTCTATTCATGTATTCAACAATCAATCACTTAAACATTCGCATATAGATACTTCGGGAACGTTCGGCTCTTTTCGGCTTACACACACACACACACACACACACACTGTTTATTCTCAATTGATGCTTCACTCAACAATCAATGCAATATAATATAATTATTCATAGATACAAACCAATCACATCACACCAGATTTTTTTATAATTTTTTATACCATTTAAAATTATAAGCTCATTTTTCCTCTATTTTATTTATTTAATTTAAACCCTCTCACCTCCCGTTCCACAGGCTACGATCCTCTGAGACAATGAAATAATTTTTTACTTTCTCTTACCTCTATATATGTTAATACTGTATATAGAGAGAGATTAATGTCAAAAATCCGATGTCGAGATTTTGATGAATATACACGTTTTGAGGTCCCCTCCCTTTCTTTATAATGATTAATCTTCATGTGGTTACTTGTCTGATATAGAGCTAGGATAAATTGCTCTAGGAAAATAAAATTCTTAATAAATTTTATTATATTTTTTATTATTTCGGAGACTTAATTATGGCTAACCATGTACATTTTTTGTTTCGATCCTCTATGTGATCATCATAAAGGCCTAAAAAAATAACATATGCAAAAATAACATCCATACATTTCTTTAAATCAACTTGCACTAGAACTACGTACCTCAGCTCCTAATGATTTCATAATATAACTCACTATATAAATAATATAAATAAACTATATAAATAATAATAAAAAGATGAATTATATTATTTATATAGTGAGTTATATTATGAAATCATTAGGAGCTGAGGTACGTAGTTCTAATGCAAGTTGATTTAAAGAAATGTATGAATGTTATTTTTGCATGTTATTTTTTTAGGCCTTGATGATGATCACATAGAGGATCGAAACAAAAAATGTACATGGTTGGCCATAATTAAGTCTCCGAATTAATAAAAAATATAATAAAATTTATTAAGAATTTTATTTTCCTAGAGCAATTTATCCTAGCTCTATATCAGACAAGTAACCACTTGAAGATTAAATAAACATATGATTAGCTTGTCCAGTTTCATATAATTAAAATTTCTTTATAATTTTTTTGATAAGAGAGAGAGAGAGAGATTCTAAAGGATGTTTTATTTTGCAGATTCCTGTCTCTCTCCTGTGCAAAATCGGCATCGGAGCTGAGCTGAGCTGAGCTACCTCCAGTCCAGGCCTCTTCCTGTCTCTCTCCTGTGCAAATTCGGCATCAGAGCTGAGCTGAGCTGAGCTACCTCCAGTCCAGGCCTCCTAGTTGGTGAGTAGAAGAATATATTCAAATATATTTTAACATACAAACACACATATCTATTTTGCTAGGAGGCATCGATTAAATTTATTTGAGAACTTCTCTTTTTTTTTTATTTACAAAACAAAGACACATTTTATATTATTCACCTCTTGTGCCAGGCTCTCGACCCGTTTCAAGCGATGAAAATGTTTTTTAATTTCATTGAATACTAATTAATCTAGAAAAATAGCGACGGGGTCTAAATGCTTGACTAGTCTGGACATTATGACAATGCCCGGCGGGAGTTCAGCAGCCTTGTTTTTCCAGGACCACCTATTTAGAGATTTTTCGCTGGTTACTTGTTTCCAGTGGGTATTGTTCTTTTCTTCTGCCGGACTAATTATATTGTTGCTTGAGTCGAAGTATATTGTTATATTGTCTTGATAAAGTTAGGTATTTTTTTTGCAATATTGTTATTATATTCACGCTATTAGAAAGAGTCCTGAATTGGGTCGTATTTTTTTTCAACACAGCTTTTGTTAGTAATAATGGACATTTCATTATTTTTTATTAAATATTTACTGAATTGTAGTGGTAGATTGTTCCGATGTGAATTATTCGTATTCTTTTGAATATTTCTTGAAAAATGATAACCATAAAGCAGATAATTTTTATTTGTGAGTGTTTGGTCCATTATAGTTTCCATTTCGAGTTTATGTTAGCTCCTGGAGTGGAGATAAGATATGACCAGTAAATAGCTAGTTCAGTGTTTTTCAAACTGTGGGTCTCTACCCCAGGGGGGTGGAAGCCTTATCGGGGAGTACCAGAAAGGAAAAGGCAAAGGTCTACACCTCAATAAAAGCACAATTTCCGTGAGAAGGATGGGTTTGTTTATTTTTCAAAAATTAATAATAGAATACACTAATAATTTTAAAGCTTCCCTTGCCAGCTCTGGATATTCTTGTTTTCTTTTCATCCAAAACAAGTCAGCACTTTGCGAATGAAATTTCATTTTAAGCATGCCGTCAGCAGCTATAAATCTATAAGATTTTCTATTAAATAAAAGTCTTTTAATTTGCCAACTTTTTGTCGGTCTATGGACCAAGAGGCGCGCCAGAATTTTTCTATCCTGTAAAGGGATCGCGTATTCAAAAAGATTGAAAAACACTGAGCTAGATGATCAGCAATAATAATTTTCTAGTGAATGTTGGTTTCTTTTATCATAGTTAGGATGTTGTTAATAATTGAATTTATTTTTCTATTAAACGCTTTGTCAATCGCTAGCAATAATTCTGATTTAGCTTTATCTTTTATCCATTTTAATTTGATTTTAAGAGGTCACCAGCCTATTCTTTCTTTTATAAATATAAATATATTGGTCGTGATTGGAGAGAAGTTTGTGTGTGGGTCTGTCTGCTAAAAGAAATGAAATGGAAATCAAGCCTAAAGGTCTCCTGGCCCTGGGCCATTACGAGACCTGGGCTCAACGCCAGGGCATCTATTCGTGACGACAACCACTTGATCAGAAGTATCGAAAGAAGATCGGGGAGATCAAGGGGTTCAATCAGATCAAGCTTCATGTTTTCGTATTTTTGGAATATTATTTCTATTTCGCATCGTATTAGAATTTCTAAAGTCGTACGGTCGGAGATTCTTTAGTCACCCAAAGCCCCTATTTAAAAAATTTTGATTTTATTCACAATAAAAAAATTGAATAAAACTTTTTTAAAAAAAAAAAAAAATACCTGTCGAGAAAAAAAAAATGCTATATTTATTCATACTTAAATCTTTTTCTAATCTTAAAAATAAAAGTGTTAATCATTTTTACTTTCTCGTGCCTATATTTAAATATATAGTGAGAAAGTATTGCGTTCGTGTCAAAAATTTGATGTCGAGATTTTTATGGAAATACATGTTTTTTTTAAGGTCCCCTGATTCCAAAAAAGTGGTTTTCCCAATTGGTGTGTCTGTGCGTAACGATATTAAGCATGAAAGAAATAAGCTAGGAGGTTGAAATTTTACATTTAAGTTAGGTACCCCCCTAAGGCATGAAAATAAGCTTTTGATCAATATCGGCCAGAAAGGTACTAGTACTTTATCGAGGTACTTTTTCAGTTTTTTTTTTCGATTTTCTCAAAATTTACTCTAACAATTTTGTTTAAAATTCGTAAATCAATATTTTTTAGGCCGAGCTTGGTATAGTGGCTAGCGGTTCCGGCCTTCTAAACCAAAATTCCCGAATTCGGATCCGATGATTTTATTTAAAATACCAGGGTATATATATATATTATAAAAATTCGGTTATCGTTTAAAATCTAATATGGCCTGAGTTGCCGAAAAGACTCAGTGCATGTGTGTGTGAGTGTGAATGGGAAAAAAGTGTGTGTTAAAAAAAAAATATATATTTTTTAGATGCTTTTAAAAAGTTTATTAGATACATTTTTCGTGAAAATTGTTTGAAGTACACTTTAATGACGTAGTATTTCAGATTTATTAAATTCATTTACCGGCAATTATATCTTGACACCAAAAAATCTGGTGTGACAACTTTCGATTACAGAGGGTAAGAAAGTTAATGTGCTTTGCATTAAGTCACAACAGATTTTTACTTTCTCATATTACCTATGTATATATGTAATATAGCTATATATTGAGAGAAAGTATTGGATTCATGTCAGAAATTGGATGTCGAGATTTTGATGGATATACGCGTTTTGAGGTTACCTGTGAACAAAATATCTCAAGAACGAAAAGAGCTAGGAAGTTGAAATTTTATTTTTGAAGTTAAGGTACCCCCTGGGACGTGACACGAAGCTTTTGAACTAATATCGACCAACGAGTACTAGTACTTTACTGATGTACTTTTTCAGTTTTTTTTTTTTTCGATTTTCTCAAAATTTGCTTCAACGATTTTGATTAAAATTCAAAAATCAATTAAAATGTATATTCTCATTTTGCCCTTGAAATCTTTTGAAGCACACTCTACTCTTGTACTTCATAGGAAAGTTAGGAGAAATGGTTACCATGGTAACAAAATATAAATATTCTCCTACGTTTATAAATTTTACATCTTTTTGTTTTATTTAATGTTTGGCTTCAAGGCCATACATCTTCAACTTACAATTTTCCTTTTGTTTTTCTTTTTGAATAATCAACAAATTAAAAAGTTCAAAAACAAAAATAGTTAACAAATCACCTAATTCTAAAAACCACATAATCAAAAAACATCCAGTTATAAACTACACATAGTTCAAAAATATACATCGTTATACAAAACACATAGTTCAAAAATACACATAATTATAAAACACACATAGTTACATCTTGAATTCTAATATATATGTCGACACAAAAAATCGGGTGTGTCAAGCACAAAACACAACTTTCGTAGAAGTTGTGTACTGCGTGACCAGTCACACCATATTTTTTAAAGTGTGAATAAAAAAATCATTATTAAATGAATTTTTATAATATATCATAAATAAAATCCTTATCAAAATTTGATTCTATTGATATTTTGAATGAATTTTTTTTTATATAAAATAAACAACAATAAAAAAAAAAAAAATTGGCATCCCTTGCACATAAACTTTCTAGTGGGTTCTCTATCTTTCAAATGTTCAAAAGTACCAAATATTATCTTGGACGCCTTTTTTTTTACATTAATCTAATGGGCGGAGTGGAATTAAAAGAAAACATACACTTATATAAAAAAGACTAAGCGAGAGACGAAGCCAAATCTCCTGCGTCAACATCCCTGGCAGCCACTCCCTCTTTCTAACCATTGAGAGGTGAAAGAACCATTTGACTAAGAATAATTTAGTCTAGTTATTATTTTTGCTCCTGTTAAAGTAATCCTTTCCTTCCTTTAATTGATCTGTTTAGATGATGTTTCCGCAAATGTGAAACTGAAATAGACAAATGTATTCTGTTGAGTTGTCAAATTAAGTATACCTTTCTCAATAGTTCAATGTACAAATTTTCAGAATAAAAATAATTCTTCTATTTTAGTTGTTGTTTTGACTAAAAATATACTTTTGAACGTAAATAATAAATCTTTACAGGAAAATTTATCATGCTTTTAATTAAAACGAACACCGTTTGCTTTGCTCATAAAGGCGTTAGGGAAACTTATATTAATGTAGACATCTTTTGAACATATATTTTATATATAATTATAAAAATAAAACTGTCAGATGGAGAGATATATAAAGGCATTTAATGGATAATTTATCAGTTTGCCAAATTCGGATCTTGTTTACTTCATGACTAAAAGGAAATTTTGCAATTCAGCCTGAGTAGAGATAAATTTTAATCCTGAATTCTTGAAATTTTATGTATCCAGCATAATTGATTATTTATCTTTTGAATTATCATCGACGGATATATGGACCCTGTTACGCATTAGTGTGTCAAGCACCAGCTACCGAGTTTTGAGAAAATTAACATTAAAGTTTTTTGTTTTCATTGGATTATATATAATTTTTTTTGTCAATTGTGCAAGTAACATTAAATATAAATTTTTTTAGGACATATTCATTAAAAATACTATTAATTATAGCATTTGAAACAATATTCCTTGATTAATTCAATTTTTAATTTTTTGGCGCTTGAGACACTAATGCATAACAGGGTTATAGTATATAGTAGCATAGTATATAGTATATAGTAGCAGACTTAGGCATTTTTCTAAATTAATTGCTGCTCAAATTCCTGTACTTAAACCAACAGCCACTGACTTAATTGATATATTTAATTAGACAATTTTGTTTTAATTTGGTAGAGCTTTGATTAATTGATTTACACTTTCTCGATGATTGTTGTTAGAAATAAAGGCATTTTTTTGCTTAAATCGTGGTTTATTTTTTTTGGCAAATATTAATACAAAAAAGTGTGTTATTAATTACAGTAAAATATAACGTTTCGGCTCCTAATTTTACAGCCTTTTTTTCTTTATTTTGTTTTGCTGTATTTTTTGTTGTTTTGTTAAATTTGTATTGTGATTGTTGGACCTAGCCACCAAGGACTGGTGCCTCTAAGCGGTTCGTAATAAATTTATTTATTTATTTATTTATTTATTTATATTATCAGGTTGAACAATGAACACTGATGATGACTGCAGGATTAGTACCCGAAACGTATTTTACTCTAATTAATAACCCACTTTTTTATATTATTATTTACTAAATAATCCACGATTTAAGAAAAAATTATTTTATTTCTAATATTATGTAGATAGAGTTTTGTTTGAAAAAGATGTACATTTTTCATTCAACGGTCAAATAGACTGTTTTTAAGAATGGGCAAAATTGCGCGCGCCCCCTTGAACTCGAACCAGGACCTCCACGCTATCGCGGTGGGCATTCTACCTTTAGGTTATGTTGCCTGTCCAAGTTTTAATTTATTCAACTGCCAAGATCTTTTTACATCTCCATTATCTCAATTTCGTCAAATATTGAGATACTTTATTTTACTTCTTGGCTTACTAGTCCTTCCTTATACGTATATCAGATAGCTAATTATATGTGAAAAAACTCATTTTTTTAACTTGAAGGCTTGTTCTTGTTCACTATATAGATGATTTGCTATCCGCCTGATAGGTTTTCTAGTTGATTAAAAGAAGCATCCGGCCTTAAGTTTGCTTAGAGAAAATCTCAAACGAATTTAGTATAATCAGTTCCTTTGATTATTATTATTTGAAATTCCAATCGGGATCCCCGTTTATTTCCCCAAGGTGCTTTCGTGCACGGAGACACACACCTCAAACCCTACCGGCCTCTGGCCGTAGACATCTACCGGACATTATTTCCTAACTCTAACTCCTCCTCCTGCGTGTGAACTAATCCTTATTTCTGGTTCCACCCGGCTTCTTTTATCCAACCTCTTCTATGCTAGGGAGTTTGAGGAGAGACGGGAGTGTAGCCTACTCCTTTCGAAGAATGCATCACTGAGAGGGAATCTTCTTTACGTCCCTTGCCTAGGAGGGGATGTCACCAAAACTCCCTCTCCTCGTAGAGTTGTCTGAGTTCCTTTGATATTTTTGGCTATACCTTCCATCGGTTCGTTTACACGTTAAAAATATACGTAACGTTAATTCTTTGAGAAGCAGATACAAGTGTTTAAGCTGGCTAAGCTCCGGTTACGGATCTGAGGTTCCAACAAAGTTCGAGGCCAGCTTACTGCAAAGAATACACCATTGTTGAAGTTTTCTCTTTGGTTCGGGAAGTGAGAAATAAGCTCACTGCAGTAAGGCTAAAAGGGTCAAAGTTCCCAATTTGAGATGTCCTTAATTAGGGACTTCGATTAGTCCGGGAGCCGATGGGTGGACGGGTGACGTGGATGGAGCAGTACCTCATGAAATCCATCTACATACAAAAAAAAAACTATCTAACAACTAATTTTATGCAAAGGAGTAAAAAAAAAAAAATTGATAAAATTTATTATAGGAAGTTTGAAATGACCTCAACTAATATTTGTTTTAATATAAATATAAAATGCTTACATAAAACTACATTAGATAAATAAATATTTAGAAAATTAGGCTCTATATTAACTTGCTTGACATTTATTATTCTAGGATGAATTAATTTTTTTTTTTTTTTATAATAAATTTTAATAATACATTAGAAATTCAAATTTTATTAGCTCATTTTATTATCTACGTTTGTTTATTTACGTATACCTGAGTGCTTCCCAGACAGAATACATGTCTGTCTCTCCGGAACAGAAATTTCCATCTTTTCGCCCTGAAGATAGGCAGCCAATATATTGTTACTTGTTATTTGTTTGCCTAGCTTTTAGGCGTTTGTATTTTCGTTTTTCCCACAGAAGATATACAAGCAGGGCCTTAGCGGAGGGGTTAGGGGGGGGGGTTCCGATGACCCCAGAGATCTAAATTTATTTTCAGAATTAGGTCTTTAATAAAATTTCTTTTATTACCGTGCTATATTCTTTTAAAATAAAGCACTTTTTTCAATTGACCTTTGTTAAAATGACCTCAAACCTTAATTCTTTTTTAATGCGATCTACTTTCTGGATATTTTCTGACCTCTCTCTCATTCTCTCGGTCTCGTTAAATGTAATTACATATTAATTCTTACCAATTAGAAGGCATGGAATAAAAAAAATCCATTCTTGATGAATATTTTTAACTCTATATTAACACAGAACTAGTTTTAGTTGTTAGATCATTTGATTGATTGATTTTGCAGCATCCTGGAAATCTGAGCTATGAAGTATCATATTTGGATCCTGTTACGCATTAGTGTGTCAAGCGCCAGCTACCGAGTTTTGAGAAAACTAACATTAAAGTTTTTTGTTTTCATTGAATTATATTAATTTTTTTTTGTCAATTGTGCAAGTAACATTAAATATAAATTTTTTTAGGACATATTTCATAAAAAATAATATTAATTGGACCCTGTTATGCAATGGTGTGTCAAAGACCAAAAAAATTAAAAATTGAGTTAAGCACGGAATATTGTTTCAAATGCTTTAATTAATAGTATTTTTTATGAAATATGTCCTAAAAAAATTTATATTTAATGTTACTTGCATAATTGACAACAAAAATGATATATAATCCAATGTAAACAAAAAAACTTTATTGTTGATTTTCTCAAAACTCGATGTTTGGTCTTTGACACACCATTGCATAACAAGGTGCAATTATAGCATTTTAAACAATATTCCGTGCTTGAATCAATTTTTAATTTTTTGGCGCTTGACACACTAATCCATAACAGCGTCCATTTAAAATCTCTATTAGTCAGAAGCCTTGAACAAGTCAAAATTTTCAAACTCTTGTTTTTGTTGTCAAAAGATGTCTTTAAGTTGGTAGGTTTATTTTATATAGCAGTTGTTCCCAACCGGTGTGCCCCGGCACCCAAGGGTGCCGCGAGAATGCCTAAGGGGTGCCGCGAGATATTTAGATTAAAAACAAATAAAAATAAAGAGGCGGAAAAATAAAGTTTTGCTAAAAAAAAGGTCAAATGATTAAAATGGAAGCGGCAAAATTTTCCGTAGGTCGGAAAAAATTAAGCTTTACCAAAAAAAAAGGACAAATGATTTTCACGCAAGGGAAAAAAAATTTGCCCCAGGGTGGAAAAAATTTCGTTTTGATAGGGGGAAAAAAGGAAGGGTGCCGCTAGTGTGTAATATTATTCCCAACGCTCCTTTGGGGTGCCGTGGACTTCAAAAGGTTGGGAAACGCTTTTCTATAGAATGCAGAATCCATAGAACTTTCAAAAAAAAAAAAATTAAAATTTTGACCGACGAATTTTTAGCTCTTCTCTGCCCCCCTCCTCCCTGTCTCTTTGTATCTAATTTGATATTAGGAGACGATTAATCAACGGACTTGCTAATGAGAAGAAAGCCTGCTTTATATAGGCCTATCTCAATACCAAATATTAATGGAAACATTTTAATTGAAAATTAAGAGATATAGCTAGTTTTATTCTCCTTTGCAATGTTTTCTCTTGTATTACAATCTACTAAAATGCGCTCTAGTCCGACACTTTGTGGCAATTTGTCAACTTTACGTTTAAGCCTTTAACAGACCAAATCAAAACAAATAACATTAACAAGATGTTGAGAGGCAATTTTCCAACAGATTGTTTACTTACTCTGTGCTAATGTTTTTTTTTTTTTTTGCGTATTGGCCCAAGAATTTTACGTAAATATCACTTGTCCTATTAGACCGGAGAATGACAAAAACAAAATTCATTGTTTTTCTGTTTTTTTGGCAAAAGAGTTCACATTTATTTACTTGACTTGGACATTCATATGTATTTACATTTACATTTATACCAATTTTAATTGAACTTTACCTCTGAGAATTTTCATTTTTGTTTTGCTCACGAAAGAATCTGAACGTATCCAAGGTTCTCATATCCTCAAAAGAGCGGAGAATTAGATTAAAACTCAGAGAAAATTCCCAGATTAGCTTGCCAAGTGTTTGAGAAAATTTTTTTTTAATTTCTCTTATCTATATGTAAATGTTAATATACATATATACTGTATATAGAGAGAAAGTATTGGTTTCATGTCAAAAATTCGATGTCGAGATAGACACGTTTTGAGGTCCCCTGAATCCAAAAAAGTGGTTTTCGCGACATGGTCTGTCTGTGTGTCTGTGAACAAAAAATCTCAAGAACTAAAAGAGCTAGGAGGTTGAAATTTTATATTTGGGTTGATCATCCCCCCCCCCCCCCCAAAGGGCTGAAAATAAGCTTTTAAAAATCGGCTAAAAAGTATTAGTACTTTACTGATGTACTTTTTCAGTTTTTTTTTTTTACTTTTTCGTCTAGTGAAAGTATTGTAATCGTAAAAAAATTCGACTTCGAGATTTTGATGTTTCTCCATGTTTTTAGACCTCCCTGAGTCCAAAATATCATTTTTGGCATTATGTCTGTGTGTCCGTGTGTGTGTGTGTGTGTGTGTGTGTGTGAACACGATTGCTTAAAAACCAAAGCAGCTAGATCGATGAAATTTGGTATGGCTCCTTACACTAAAATTGTAGACTTCTATCAACTTTTGGAGTAAATACGTCACTTGGAAGTAGTACTTTACCTAATAAGTTTTTTCAGAAATTTCGGAAATTTTCAATTTAGAGGATAAAGTCTCAAGTTTTCATGTTATCTTTTTTTAATTTAAAAGATTTTATTTTTAAAAATAAATTAAATAAAAGAAGACATTTTGCCCCCCTCTGCCCCCTTCCTATAGGATGGCAGGAGGGGGCAATGTACCCTTCCCCCCAGTTCCGGCGCCTATGCTTTGTAATCAATCTAAATGGTGTTAGAAGGTACACGTGTAGTCAGAGTGTTAGTGTGAACATTGGACTCCACGTGTACGGAATTTCATTATTCATCAAAATTGCATGCAAGCTCACCCATCCTTTATAAAATATTGGCAGTCTTAAACGGTCTCTCTTGAAAGAACATTTGGAAGAAGAGAACAAACATTTTGTAAAGTCTAAAACAGTCGCTCATTAAAGAAACATTTGGAAGTTTGAGACTCCGGAGCTTTGGCTTCGTCAAATTTGGATAGATTTGTGAATTGTCCTAAGCAGAAACTTCGTATCCTCAACGTCCCCCTAACCCTACATTTATTCTTATTTATCAATTTTAAATAAATACATTTATCGTTTTTTATAAAATTAAAAGAGTTATTTATTTATCGTCCCGAATCCCAATCATCATCAAAGGACTATCCTCCGGGGAGACACCCTTCCTAACAACATCCAGGAAGGCAAACCGTACCCCCAACAATGGTCATCATCAAAAAGATTTCAAGGCTCTATTAGAAATTTAAATTCAACCCTACATTTCAAACTAAAATTTCTATATCTTGTTTCTCTTTCTCTCTTGGAAAGCGATTTCTAGTTGCCATGTTGATGGGTAACAAATCTCTCACAAGACAGAGGTGAATGTTAATTAGAAGAGATTAGTTTTAAATCTCCCTAACATTGTCATAATATATAGTAGAGAAGCGAAAGGGAATGGATTAAATCTCACAGCCTTTTCTATCTCTCTCTTTCTCTCTCGCCTTGTTTAATTAAAGAACAGACTTGGAGCCAATCATTGTAAACAAGAGAGTGGAATATTCTGTCACCAAGCCCTCTAAGCTATTTGTGTCGGTATAAATGTAATTTTACTATTTATATTGGTTTAAAAAGTGCAAGTAATTTTTTTTTTCCTTAATTTTATCATATTCAAAATCTGGGCCAAAATCCTAAGATTTTCGCGTTTCGTTCACTTTCTCCCACTTTTCGTTATTTAGATTGTGTTCTTTAAATTGTCTATTTTATATGTCAGCAGCTACTGTAGATTCATTTGAACAAAGTATTTTTCTTTCTCAGACCACTCATGTCAAATAAATGTATAAGACGAGTAAAAAAAAAAAAAAAAAAGAAAACTAAAACAAACTAATGGTTAAATGTGGTCATCCTTTCGATATAAATGATTGATGTTTGTCTAGTAGTAACCACAACTCGATGAATGAAATACTAAAAAACTTTGTTTCTTAACCTGTTGTTCGCGGACTCCCAAAACCGCGAGTAATTTGTCCATCCTCAGTTCCTTGAAGGCTTATAATTTAATTAGGCACAAAGTTGTCATCGTTGTTGCGGCATATAATTAGAATTATAAGGACTGAGGATGGACAAATCATTTTTGTCGAAACGTCTCCTTTTCGGCATTTGGCATTTAAAGGCTCTCTTTATTTGTGACCTGTACCTGCTCCCCCAGTTCCGGCGCCTATTGCTTGGAAGTAGTACTTTACCTAATAAGTTTTTTACAGAAATTTCGAATTTTCAATTATCTAGAGGATAAAGTCTCAAGTTTTCATGTTATCTTTTTTTAATTTAAAAGATTTTATTTTTAAAAATAAATTAAATAAAAGAAGGCATTTGCCCCCTCTGCCCCCTTCCTATAGGATGCCAGGGAGAGGGCAATGTACCCTGCCCCCCCCCCAGTTCCGGCGCCTATGCTTTGTAATCAATCTAAATGGCCATCATCAAAAAGATTTCAAGGCTGTATTAGAAATTTAAATTCAACCCTACCTTTCAAACTAAAATTTCTATATGTTGTTTCTCTTTCTCTCTTGGAAAGCGATTTCTAGTAGCCACGTTGAGAGGTAACAAATCTCTCACAAGACAGAGGTGAATGTTAATTAGAAGAGATTAGTTTTAAATCTCCCTAACATTGTCATAATATATAGTAGAGAAGCGAAAGGGAATGGATTAAATCTCACAGCCTTTTCACTCTCTCTTTCTCTCTCGCCTTGTTTAATTAAAGAACAGACTTGGAGCCAATCATTGTAAACAAGAGAGTGGAATATTCTGTCACCAAGCTCTCTAAGCTATTTGTGTCGGTATAAATGTAATTTTACTATTTATATTGGTTTAAAAAGTGCAAGTAATTTTTTTTTCTTAATTTTATCATATTCAAAATCTGGGCCAAAATCCTAAGATTTTCGCGGCCCAAGGGGAAAAAAAAAAATTTCGTTCACTTTCTCCCACTTTTTTCGTTATTTAGATTCTGTTCTTTAAATTGTCTATTTTATATGTCAGCAGCTACTGTAGATTCATTTGAACAAAGTGTTTTTCTTTCTCAGACCACACATGTCAAATAAATGTATAAGACGAGTAAAAAAAAAGAAAACTAAAACAAACTAATGGTTAAATGTGGTCATCCTTTCGATATAAATGATTGATGTTTGTCTAGTAGTAACCACAACTCGATGAATGAAATACTAAAAAACTTTGTTTCTTAACCTGTTGTTCGCGGACTCCCAAAACCGCGAGTAATTCAATAAGGAGTCTCGGAATAGTTTATTTTCATTTTGGGGGGGAAGAGAGAAAGAAGGGGAGCAGCAGAAAAAAAAGGTTTGGGGGGCAAAGGACAAGAAGGGAAAAAATTTTATTTGTCCATCCTCAGTCCTTGAAGGCTTATAATTTAATTAGGCACAAAGTTGTCATTGTTGTTGCGGCATATAATTAAATTATAAGGACTGAGGATGGACAAATACATTTTTGTCCGAAACGTCTCCTTTTCGGCATTTGGCATTTAAAGGCTCTCTTTATTTGCTGCACCTGTATTTGTTCTCTTCCATCCCATAACATCAGCAACTTCTCTTCAGCTATTATTTTCATTTCTCTAATATAATAATATATAGTGGAGCCAAGGAGAAAGAATTGAATTTCACTTATTTTTGTTATACCCACTTGTATCACAATTTAAATTTAAAAAGTTCCCCCTCCAAATGAATAATTTTAAAGAATATAAAATTTCAACGTCATGCGGGAAATTTTTTTTTTTTAATTAAAATATATAAGGCCTACTTTAAATAATTGAAAAATCTTTCGTCTCCTCCACGCTTAGTATAAATTCAACAATAAAATTTTTGATTTGAATATGGGATTCAACTATTTTTTTTTTTTTTTTTTTTTTTTTCATTTAAGGTCTTTTTTGGCAGCAAAGGGGCCATTTAGACTAAGGCAAGGGCGGATCCAGAGGTGTTTCTCGGGGGAGGGGGGGTAATTTGGTGTGACTGGTTACACAGCACACAATTTTTTCCTTAATTTCGGTAATTTAAAGGCGCATTGTGTACTTGTTTGCCGGAGTATAAATACAAATCAAATTTTTTAAGTATTAATTTTAAAATTTTACATTAAAAATAATTTTTTTTTTTTTTTGAAAAATCTCGGAGTAATTACCCCTTTACCTCCTGTCTTTATTAATTTCACCACAGGAAAAAAGACCTTAAATAAAATTTAAAAACAAAAAAGTTTATGGCCGGTTTACATGCAAATTGAAATTTAATTTCAAAAATAAAAATTTTTAGTATTCTTAAGAGGCTTAGAAATGATATATGTTCGATTCCTCGGTAGTATAGTGGTCAGTATCCCCGCCTGTCACGCGGGAGACCGGGGTTCGATTCCCCGCCGGGGAGGATTTTTTTTAACCTGAAATAAAAATATTTTCTTTGAATTTTAATTATTTAATTTTTAATATTAAAAAATAGTTAAATTTTATCTTTAAAATTTTTAATAATTAAAATAAAATTAAAATTCAAAGAAAATTATTTTATTTGAGGTAAAAAAAATCCTCCCCGGCGGGGAATCGAACCCCGGTCTCCCGCGTGACAGGCGGGGATACTGACCACTATACTACCGAGGATTTAAAGTTGTTTCACTTTTCTAACTTTTAAGAAGCAATTCCATATCATGATATTAAAAACAAATTTTGTTAATAACTTAATTTGTTAAATATTAATTAAAACTAATTGATTAATTAATTATATTATATGAATATTACTTATAAAAATAGAAAAAATGTTTATATAGATGGGAGCAGCGTGCTTTGTCACCTTGGGAAATTAGTTTGTAAAACTCCCATCAGATAGCGCTACGTGTACTAAACTTAATCTTTATTATAAAAGATTACTTGTGATCGTAATTTTGTAGTGCTTAATTAGTGAAATAAATTTGTAGCCAAGAAACTTATTTTATAATTGATTTTTCGGATATTGTTTAATCATTTTCAAAGGTAGACGAATGAGATTATCTTTTTTCTTATTGATTGATGATACCGGCTTATTAACCCATATTCTACCAGCCTTAAAAATTTTTGAAAATTTAAAATTTTTTTCTATAAATAGTTATATTAGGTCTCCACTAATGCGAGAAAATTTAAAAAAAATTCCCGCATTGCACACTTCACGGGAAACGGGTGTTGCGCAAACGCAACGTTGGGAGCATAGGCGCCGCAACTGGGGGGGGGGGGCAAGGGTACATTGCCCCCCCCCCCTGGCATCCTATGGGGGGGGGCAGAGGGGGGCAATATGTCTTCTTTTATTTCATTTATTTTTAAAAATGATATATTTTTACTTTTGAAAAATAAAATCTTCTAAATTAAAAAAAAATTAAAAGAGTAAGAAATTCATTTTTTCCCAAATTTTTTGATAAAATAACTAGAAAATTTTTTAAAATTTTAATTTTATTAAAATTGTGATTTTATTTAAAATTTTTAAAGTTTTATAGTAGATTTGTTTTTGTTTTATACTATTTGAACATATTAAATTATTTTAATTTTCTAAAAAAAATTTTTTTGCCCCCCGCCCCCTGATTCAAATTCGTTCCGGCGCCCCTGGTTGGGAGGATTCATGAACTAAAAAAAAAAATCATATTTTTTATTTTAAATTTTTTATTAAAAATATTTACATATATTCATCCCACATGTTTTCTTATATGTATTTGACAACTTTGTTTTGATATTTTTAATTAAATAATTATTTTAAACAACTTTTTTTAGTGTTGCGTTTACGAAACGATGGGATGATATGGGATATAAAAATAAATCATTTTGTGTGAAATTTCGAAAAACACTTGACATGTACATGTACTTTACATTTATTACATATATAAATAGTCGCACTATGGCACACTTTACACCTTCTTCTCACTTTTTTTCATTCGATATCACCAAATGTTCCATGTCATGGACAGATGAAGGTTCCGAGCCACTTGGCTCTTCCATTTTCAATAGACTTAACACTAAAGCCGACTTAAAATCTAATTGACTAATTTGCTTATTATTAGCAATATTATATAGTTTCCAACAATTCACTATTGTTGAATCTATACTATTTATAAATAAAGGCCACCACCATTTTTTACCATGTATTCTTGACCTATAATTTGCAATTGCATTGTCGTGCAAATCAACACCTCCCGTTCCCAAATTGTATTGAGATATTATTTTAGGTTGAGAGATGTTTATTTCCTCTCTTTTTTTCCTATTATATCTTTTTACCGTTTTTAGTGGATCTCTGCTAAAATGATTGCTACATAATGTAACCACTGAATTATCATTCCAACGTACAATAGAAATTTTGTCTTTCATATCATAATAAGATTCACAATCTCCTCGATTTTTTTTAGCAAATAATTTTGAGTTACTTAAAGGACATTTATTTGTTCTGTTCTCTCTTATAGTCCCTGTAGCAAAAAATCCTTTATTTTTTAATTCTAAAATTAAATTAAATGATGTGAAATAATTATCAAAAAATATTTGATGGTTTTGAGGATTTTTTACTACAGAGAGCAATTCCAAAACAGTATCCCCGGAAAGTCCGAAAGTCTCTTTTCCTTTTGCCCCACCATAAGGAAAAGAGTAAAATAAATACCCATCTGATGAACAAAGGCACCACAATTTGAATCCAAACCGGACGGGTTTGCTCTTGATAAACATTTTACAGGAATGTCTTCCAAAATACGGCACCATTTGTTTATCAATTGATAAATTAAAAGAAAAAATATTCCATTGCAAATATTTTTCATTTAAACTATTTAATAAAAATCTAATTTTGGAAAATTTGTCTTCTTTATCTAACAAATTATTGTCCGACAAATGTAAATTTCTTTTAATACTTTGGAATCGATTACGGCTCATTGAATTTTTTATAAGAGTCACACCTTTATCCTCATCATTTGACCAATACAAGTGAGTTTGAGGCAAAGTATGGTAACCTGATAAAATTATTATTCCAAAAAATTTTAGAAGATCCGTTTTTGTTAAATTAAAATTATAACGGTTATTATCGTTAGCATATTTAATAGAAAAATTTATAATTTGTTCGAGCAAATTGTCATCAAAAAAACAAAAAAAAATTTCTAATGGTGTTTTTTCTTTTAAGTAATTAACAATATTTTGTTTTAAATCACTTTCATTTGAAATAGGTTGATGAGAATATTTGACTGTACCTTTTTGCCACTTGATTACACTTTTCTTTGATTCAGTTTTATTTTCAACTTCATTTAAATTATCATTTGGATTAATTATTTCAAATGTTCCAGCGATATCACAATTCAAAGCATCCGCAGGAGAATTTAAATTTTCATCATCGATATCCTCTTCATCTGTTTGTTCGTCATCTGTCGGTGGAATATAAATGGCATCAATTTGCTCTAAAAAAAAAAAAATTATGTATTGATATCACATAAAAATAACATTGTGTGGTTTTTATGAAACCACGATGCAAGTGAAACTTTTTTCGGATCGTATGCGTTTAACCGAAAATTATTCAATTAAGGGTATTAAAATCGCGTTTTTAATCTTAACTTAATAATTGGAAAATGGGAATGATCAAAAGACGCATGTTAAAAACTGAGAACAATATTTATTTAGTATTTGAATCATTTTAAATTAATTTAAAAATTATATTTTATCAATTTAAAAATTGAATAATTAAATCTCGCAATTATTTTTTATAATTCATCATATATATTAAATTTCAACTTTCCTATTTTTGTCGTCACGGCTTGTGACGTCAAGGCTTGTAGCGTCACGGCCTTTGACGTCACGGCTTGTAACGCGACATGCTGATAGAGAAACGAAAAAATTTGTGTCGATCAAAATAAAGTTTCACTTTAATAAAATTAATTAAGTAAAATATTTACCTTCGGTGTCATCGTATTCTTCATTTTCCAATTCTCTTTGGAGTTCTTCTACAGCAGCTAATAATTCTTTCTGATTCAAAAATTTTCGAACTGGCATTGTGATTAGGTGTGATGTTTCACTTACGAAAACTTTTTACCAAATGGTTAAAATATATATATTCACGCAGAAATAAACATTTTCCTCATATACAAAAGAGAATACCGGGAAAAAAATTTATCTTATTCCGCACTTACCCCGATTCTTTGAGAGAATTTTTTAATTTTTTTTATTTTTAAATGAACAAAAATGAGAGAAGAGTCGATAAACTTTCGCTTTTGTAAAGAAAAATGAGGGGTCCAATAGTCAAATCACTAATAGGATTTAGAACCTTTTGTTCACACTTCCTCCCAACGTGTCGCAAACGAGTTTGTAAGCAAAGAATTTCTTTGTTTTGCAAAAACAAAGGACAAAGAATGTTTAGAGTGGTCATTAGACCTTCTAAGAAAATAAATAAATTTAAAAAAAAATATTTAAATAATAAATATTTTAATCTTTAAAATACACTTTTTCAGGTGCCCAAGTTTAAAAAAATAAATCATAATGAAAGGTTGTAAAAAAAAACGCATTATCTATGATGAAGAGACAAAAGGGCATAATAAAGAATATATCAAAAAATAATTAAAACGAAAGCTCTATTAGTTGAAGAGAAAATTTTTTTTTTAATTAGTGATTTTGCGCAAACGCAAAAGTAGGATAGATTTTTTTCATTATACCCATCATTCTGAAATTTGTCATTCAGGACATATTCTTCATCAGGGACATATAGAGGCGTACCGAGGCAGTTGGGAGCCTGGGGCGGCACTAGAAGAGGGGGCCTTCTATTGATTTTTTTTTTTGGGGGGGGGTGCTCATCTTTAAAGATCCTTCTCCCCATACACAAAAATATTTTTAAAATACCGTATATCCCTGAACCCCAAGGGCCCCAAGGCCTCTCAAAGGGAATTTTTCATTAAATTTTCTTTTTTTTATCTAAATTTTTCCGTTTTTACTTGAGCCCTGAGGGCCCCGGGGTCTCTAAAAAAAAATTTTTTAATAAATTTTTTTTTTTATATTAAGGGGGGGGCGGGGGCGGGGGGGGGGGGGGGGGACCGCCCCCCACCCCCCTCGGTACGCCACTGGGGACATATTTCCTAAGAGGCGGACTAGGCGCACACCTGGGGCGGCAAAATTTATGAAAAAACTGCTAGCCACCATTTTATCTAATAATAATAATAATAATTTTATTTCTCCATTATTACATTATTTTTTTTATCTTACATTCATGATGTATAAAAAAAAAAATTTATTTTATTGTTGGCTTCGGACCCCCAATCCAACTTCTTCCATTAATAACTTTACCATCAATTGTTTTAATTTAAACAGTTTTTTTTTGATTTTTTTAAATACCATTAAAAAACCCTTAAGCATAGGGATGAAACGATACGAGTAAATACGAGTACTTACTCGATACTTTTCTTTCGATACCAAGTACTTTTAGAATCGATACTTTGGAATCGAGTACCAAGTAAGTATCGGTCAAAAATACTCGTATCGATACTCGGTCCTCGTACGCGATGATTAGTTAGGCCGGAAGAACATTTACGTCCATTTGTTCTTGTTTATAATAAAAATAAGTGGAAATGTTTATACCGCTATATTTTTTTAATTTTTAGTATAGGATTGTTTAACAGGGAAACCTTGAAAAATTATTTTAGGATAGTACCGCTAGAACTGAATTTTTTCTTAGTCGTCTTTTTTTTTTTTTTTTTTTTCAAGAACTTGATGTTTTATGCCTGTGGAGATTTAATCAAAATTCGCAGGGACTTTGCAGCCAGGACATTAAATAAAAAAATTTTTATTTATTATAATTTCTATTTGCCGACGTTTCGGACTCCAATCACGACCTTAATCAATGCAAATATTGTCAATTATTCACGATTTTAGGTATTTTAATATTCATTGCAATTAAAAATATACAATTTCTTTTGACTTTGATATGTACAAAAATATTATCATACTTGCTACTCAGAGGTCTCCGATGATGAAGGTCGTGGTTGGTGACCGAAACGTCAGCAAATAGAAATTAAATAAAAGATTTTTATTTAAACTCCTGGCCGCAAAGTCTCTGGGATTCTTGTTTTTTTATTATATCGATAAATATACTATCAGTACTTACTGCTGTTTTTGCATATCTTTAATTGTACGAAAATATTGACCGATACGAGTAAGTATCGATTCTTTTCAATCGATACTGAGTAGGTACTCGATACTTTGCAACCGATACCAGTACCGAGTAAAAGTATCGATACCTCAGTGGTATCGTTTCATCCCTACTCAAGCATGCAACTATATAAAATAAATTTAACAGTAACAAATAAAAGGAAAAATTAAATATATAGTTAATGGACTTACTCCTGTCGAAATAGTTCATGCCGCTTATTAATGGATTTATATTGCTCTTTGTTTTATTTTTGAAATTTTGATTTCCTCAAATTGAATAACCTCTATTTCAAGGCCTACCTAATTGATCAAGTTATTGATCCCAGGAGGTGTATCGGCTATTACTCTCAGTACTTTGTATCGTTTCCAGTATTTTGATGTTCGATATGGCGGCACCATAATGGAGCTCCATAGCTTAGATGAGGTCGCACCATGGTTTTATAAAGATTGAGTTTCCATTGCAGGTCCAGATGGCTTCTTTGTTCGAGTTGTATACCAAGATATTTAGCATTTGGTTGTTATTCGAGAGATTTCGTCTCATGCACTATTTTCCATTTCAAGTGTTTTACTTTCTCTTAGCTCTATATATGTTAATATATAGTATTAGTATTGGATTCATGTCAAAAATTCGATGTGGAGATTTTGATATACACGTTTTGAGGCCCCTGAATCCAAAAAAGTGGTTTTCGCAACATGGTCTGTCTGTGTGTGTTCAATTTAAAGCATGAAGGAATTTAGCTAGGAGGTTGAAATTTTATAATTAAGTAAAAAGCACAGAACCAAAAGAGGATACAAGGGAGTAATTACCCCCCCCCCCCTCCCAACCCAAATGATCTTGCGGGCCACTTTGAAAATGCATCGTAAACTCCAAGGGCAGCTTATAAAATTATATATATCGAGGCTCTCAGTCGAACTTTTTTCACTTTTTTTTCGAAAATCATTTTTTTGTATTTTCTGTTAAAAAATATTCTCCTTATGCCCTGAACTGGGTAAGAGCATAATTCAAATTTTTCAGTTCGAAAAGTTGCCGCACGAAAAGTGTTTAACAATAGCTCTAACAATGACAATGAAATGTTTTTTGGCTCCCCTGATCAATAAACAAAAATTGAGTTAGGCACTTTACTAATTAGAACTTCGAAATGTTTTAATCTTAAAGTTTTTCTCTAGGAAAATAAAATATTTATTAAATTTTATTGTACATATTTATTTGGAGTCTTAATTATAGCCAACCATGTACATTTTTTTAGGTTTCGACCCTCGATCGAAAAAAAGTGAAAAATTACATCAGTAAAGTACTAGTATTCTTTGGCCGATTTTGATTAAAAGCTTATTTTAACGCCTCCGGGGGGTACCTAACTTAAATATAAAATTTCATCCTCATTGCTCAATTGCTTCATGCTTTAAATTGAACAAATACAGACACACACTCACAGACAGACAGACCATAAAAATATGCTTATTTCAGAGGAAACGTGCAGATGGTGTCATTCAAATGAGGGCCGTAAAAAATAAAATTTAATTCCCAAAAAAAAATATTTTTCTCAAAACTCGGGGGGGGGGGGGGTAATTACCTCCTTTACTCCGCCCTTGATATAAACCTACAGTATTTAAATTTTTATTTAATTACAGTATTTAGTTTCAGATTTTCAATTCCTTGAAACTTAATTTTACTTTAGAAAATATAAAATTTTTGAGATGATTATTAATTACGGCGCTACGATTTTCGTTTTTCAGTATTATAATAGTAATATCTGTGGAGTAATTTGATCTTGAAATTTGTACTTAATTTAGAAAATATAATATTTTTTATTGTATTTTGGCTATAATACTATATATAACAAATTTAATTAATTAATTGTTAATATTTATATATAATGATTATTAATTAATATTCTTCATACTTTTTAATTTTATTTTTTAATAAATTTGTATTAAAAATATGGTCTTTGTAACAGGAGTGAACAGGAGAATAGAATAGTAAAGGAGTGTTTTGGCGCCAAAAAAAAATAACCTCCTCTCTGTTTTTGCTTTCCGGGTAATTGGTAATTTTTCATATAAATTAAGAGCATCTCAGGCTGATTAGTGCTGCGACCCTGTGGAGACTTTTAGAATTATAAGTATAATTTTTAAAGTTTCCACAAGAGTGCAGCACAAATCAGATATTTTATTCAATTATAAAGATTTTCTTTCTATACACAATATATATATACCCGGAGATCAAAAACAGAGAGGAGGTTATTTTTTTTTTGGCGCCAACACACTCCTCTACTATTCTATTCTCCTGTTCACTATTGTTACAAAGACATTTTTTATATTTTTTAAACAAATAAATTCATTGATTGATTATATTAATAAATACATTTGTTATCGTCAAAAACATTTGTTTTCTAAATTAAATACAAGATTTCAAAGTTATTATTCCACAGATTTTACTATTATACAATAATACTGATAAACGAAATTCGTAGCGCTCTAGAGCCTATTTTCTAAAATAAAAGTAAGTTTTAAGGTAATTTGGCCCAGAATAAATATTTAACTAGGAAGCATTGGTTTTAACATTTGAGAAAGAAAAAATAGTTTACAAGGCATTATTTCCAAATATTTCGAAATTCACTGAAGAAGGGGTGCCAATACGTCTCTGAAATATTTGGAAATATTATATTGCTTTGTAAACTAATAAAAAAATTGCTGAAAATTTACCGTTTTCTTTCTCAAATAAACCAGTGCCCCGGGCGCGAGTTAAGCTCGCTACGGCACTGTTGAGATGAAACAATTAAAATAATAATGTTGGATCATTTTTGTTTTTTCAGATACGGATATCGGCTCGCGTTCAAGATCAGAAAGAAATTATAATTTGCATAAACACACTTGCCTTTTTAGTATTTATATTAGTAACCGACCGAAGTTTCGGTTTCGGCCAAAAACCAGACAAAACCTGAGTTTGAAAAGATGGGATGAGACTTGCACACAAAAAACAAAAAAAAAAAACGTCGAATGAGATTCGCACCTAAAAAAAAGGTCAAATGATTTTCGCAAGAGGGAAAAGTATAAAAAAAAAAAAGTAAGTAAAATGATATGAATTTTTATTTTATGGTTTCGACCTAAACTAAGATTGAGGCCGAAATTTGGTTTCGGCTGGGAATCTGGTTTCGGTCGGACCCTAATTTAAATTTATTAAAACACCTTAGGAATATTACAGAAAAAAAAACAATATAATTTATTTAATAAAAAATTTTATTTCAAAAAAGACTTCAGACAAATTCGTAAGTATAGTGAATATGAAATAAAAAAAATGATTATTCATAAATTGAATTGTCATTTATTTATTTCGTTTAATTATTATTAATAATAATTCCCCCTCTGAGGATGTCACCTTGTCGTGGTGGGGGGGCTTAAGGGTTTAAGCCCGACTAAGAACATCCATCTCTCATTGTCTTGGTTCATCCAAGACAATTTAAACCAGAATGAATGCTAAAGAGAAATATATTATGACAATATATTTTAATATATTTATATCTCTTTAGCGCCCCTGGCGCGCAGAGAGCCGGCAACCCGCTTCGTTGCCTCCCTCCATGCCTGCATGCAGGCATGGAGGGGGCAGGCGGCCGCCGCCGTCGCCTCTTGTCGACTCCAGCTCTCTGCGCATGCGCCAGGGGCCAAAGAGTGGGGACTAGAGGCTATAAAAGTAATTGCGCGCATGGGTTGGTGGTCGGGGATGGTGGAGGTCCGCTAACTGATCACATCGTCACTACCCATACCAGCCTCTGTTGATTATATAGTGATTGCTTTTCATCAGTATATTAATAAAGACTTATTTATTCAAGATATTAATTTTCTATTACCTATCCCTAATATAATATTCCATTATCCTACTATTTAATTACTTTAACATGAGAATATTAATTACACCTAATTTAAATATTTACTATTATTCTATCTAATCTTTCTCTTGTGTACTATATTTAAAAGCTAATATATTATTATTATAAGTAGACAATTTAATTAAAGAATTTATTAATAATCTCAAAGTTGGTTTTTTTATTATTAATTAATAGAAGAATAATAATTAAAATTAATATTTTTAATACAAAATATATTGAAATTAGACTACTAATAAAAATTTAAATATTCTTCCATTAATATGAAACGATCTTTGAGATCAATAAATAAATACTCTACTACTCATAATAATATACAGTATTTGCTGTTACTTGTTTCCATTATTCACAGATGATTTCCTCCTTATGTTGTCAACTTGATGGAAGTCCTGTGAACAAGAAATATTATTTTTTCTCTTGTCTCTTAATAGTACAGATTAGTTAATTTAGTAAAAACATTACAAATATAATACAAAAACAGACCTTAAGGCAAGGAAAAAATTTGGTGTGACTGGTCGCACAGCGCACAATTTTCTCTTACCCTTCGGCAAGAGAAAGTTGTGTTCTGTGCTTATTACACCAGAATTGTTTGTGTCGACATATATTTAGTTTCCGCCACTATATTATATTTATATTTTGTTACCATGGCAACCCCATTTCTCCTATCTTTCTTATAAAGTACGAGAGTATAGTGGGCTTCAAACAATTTTGAGAGCAAAATGAAAATATAAATTTTAAAGAGCATCTAAAAAATATACTCTGGACCTCAAAAAGTGCATATCCATCAAAATCTCGACATATATAGCAGCGTTTTCCAAACCGTGAGGCGCGGAATAATCTAAGGGGAGGCGCGAATATTAGCTACAGCGAGCAATTTTCCAAACTCAACCAAAATTATTTCTTTTATTGTGACGTTTAGGCCACTATAGGCTAGTGGCCATCTTCAGGGCTGGAAGCGAAAATAAATGAAATTTTAATTTTGAATGAAAAATGACAATTTTAATTTTGAAATTAAAATTTCATTTATTCTCGCCTCCAGCCCTGAACAAGGCCGAAACGTCACAATAATTTTGGCTGCATATGACGAGGAATTTTTTTTTTTTTGACTCCGCTTTAATATAAATTTATATTTTTTAGCATTAAAAATTTTTGTTTTTGTATTATTTTATACAGTGGGGGGGGGGGGAGGCGTCATATGATTAAATATTTTTAAGGGAGGCGTTGTAACATAAAGTTTGGAAACCACTGATAAAAGGACCGTTTATTTTGAAAGTGGTGTAAGTCCATTTAAAAAAAAAAAAAATGAGATATCACATAATTTATGATTAAATTAATGCAAATTTTTAATGTATAACTAGCTAGTGGTAAATTTCTTGAAAAATTCCCATGTTTTGTACAATTGAAAATTGGTCGTTAAATAGATTCTTTAATAAACACATATGTTACCCTTTCATTTTCTCGAAACAATAGAAAATGGACTTACACCACTTTCAAAATAAACGGTCCATATTGTAAGGAAAGAGAAAGTAAAAAAAAAAAACTAGAAAAATTGTAACATGGGCATGGGCGTAGCCAGAAGGGAATAGGGGGGCCAATTCCCCCTGGCTTGTCTTGAAAATTTTTTATCTATTAAAAACAAATATATACTTTTCCAATTGGGAATTTTTTTTAAATGAGCTTATATAAGGAAAATAATTAATTATAATTATATTTAATAGATAATTAATAAACTATGATTATTTTAATTGCAAACCCCCCCCTCTCGTCCTAACGAATGGTTGCCCCCCCCCCCCTCTAACAAGATGTCTGGCTACGCCCATGAACATGGGAGAGGGGGAGCCTCTTGTCTATATACAAGGAAAGATACAAAGTATCTTTATAACTATATAGAAATGATATATGTAATATCATTATTGCATGTCTGCTTTTAATTGATTTTATTATATAATCGCTCATTCTATTATTCATTATCACCTGAAATTTATGTGCTTTTATTTAATAAAAAATTCATATATCAGAGAGAATTATGTTATTTTCGATTCTTATTTTAGATAAATTATTTTTATTTTTATTTTATCTTGATTTTTTTTTTCATTGCATGGTGGAGAGATTATACATTATGAATTGTAATCGATTTTTACGTTTTATAAACTTTTATTATATTGTAGAACAGTGATGATTTATTCACATTTGTTACAATGAATCCGTTTAAAGAATATTGTATAAATTCGTCACTCCATGGATTGCATTATATTGTAGAACCGGGGAGGAATTTGATAGAAAGGTAAAATATAATTTCTTCCTATAAATTATAAAATGATTAATAATTTTAAATATGATTTTATTACAGTTTTAGAGCCACACCCCCCCCCCCCGAAATGTTCAAAATGTCCCCACAGGACTCATGGAAAAATCTAATACATTTTAAAAATTTTCATAAAGCATTTTCCAATGAATAAAACATTCTCAGGTCTATTCTCGAAAAACAGACGTTAAAATTTAAAATAAACAAATAGGTGTTAAAAAGTAATGTAAAAACAATCAGCGTTAAAAAATGCTATTCAAAATCACTTCCTTGCCTCAAATAGCTATTCTGTGAACAAAAATTTTAAAGCCAAAGTGTTAACATTTAATAAATAGTGTTAAAAACTAATGCCATGTCTAGGGGGAGCCTTTAATATTTTAACGTCATGTTTAAAATAATCATCGCGTCTTTAACCTAAAAAGTAAGGTTATGATTTTGATAGCTTTGAAATAAAAGCAACATGTTAACGTCGCTGTTAAAACTTTGTTTAGAGCAGCGTTTTCCAAACTGTGAGGCGCGCCTCCCTAGGGAGGCGCGGACTAGTCTAAGGGGAGGCGCGAATATTGGCCACCAAGATCAATTTTCCAAATGATTCCTAGTTTTATAAATAAAATAATAAAATTTAGAAGATTTTGGGACGGAGTTTTTAATTAAAATAATAAATATGAATAAATAAAAAAAATATTTTTTATATAAATTTATATTTTTTAGTACTAAAAATTTTTGTTTTTGTATGGGGGACGTCATACGATTAAAATATTTTCAAGGGAGGCGTTGTAACATAAAGTTTGGAAACCACTGACCTAAATTAAGACTCATTCTAGAAAATTATACTATGTGTAAAACCCAAAGGCGGATCCAGGGAAGTTTTTCAGGGTTTTAATTTTTTTCTGACTATACGCGAAGCTCGCCGAAGGCGATAGCCTTGTTAATTATTTTATTTATTAAGATTGGATTTCAAATGGCTTAAATAAGATTGCCTGGGCCTTAACATGAATATATTATTAAAAGTCTTATATGGCCTAAGAAAAGATATAAAAAAAAAAAAAAAAAGATTGGATTAGGGGTTGAAAAATTGAAAAAAAATGTTTTTTTAATTTATTTTAGCTAAATCAAAGCCAAATAAATAGAAAACATTCAAAAAATAGCGTTGATTATTATTTTGATTAGGGGGGGGGGGGAATTAAGGGTTGATTATTTAAGAAAGGCCTTGGAATATTCCAAATCACTTGTTGACATTCTTTTCCAGCTCTAAATATAGTTAGATTAGAGCAAACGGTATTTTTTTATTTTTAATAAAAAGGGAATTGTTATTTTCATCTGTTTTATTCCTATACAAAGAGAGAGAGAGTCGAGATTCTCGTTCAGTCGAGAGTGTGGCCTGACGGCAGGCGCGCCTGCTCCTTGCTCTCTTTTCAAGTTGTGTTTAAAGTGAATCAAAGTGAATAATTAATATAGTGTAACCCACCCTGACCACCCCGTCAGCCAGCACACCCTCTTGAGCATCTTATTAAAGGTAATTATTATGCATTTTATCCTTGAAAAAAAAAAAAAAAGAAACAAATAATTTTGCTGCGAAAAACGATCCTTTTGAATATGAAATTAAATATTTTGTATTTCACTAAGGGTAGAGGGTGAATATAAGCTGTTGAAGGGGGGAGGGGGAGTGTAGGTGTCATTGAAAAAAAAATTAGTTTTTTATTTTTTAACTTTTTTTTTTTTAACATTCACACTTTTTTCTCATTCACACTCAACACTCACACACACATTCACAGTCTTTTCGGCGACTCAGGCCATATAAGACTTTATACGATAACCGTTATTAATTAATAATATACATATTGGGGGTCCAGGCATTTCTATTTAAGCCATTTGGTATCCATTTCGGACTGCCATTATTTACCATTATATTCTTTCTATATGGCCTATATTTTTTTTAATCAAATTTCCTTAATATACTTTTACACAGGGGTGGATTAAGGGTTGAAAATTAAAATAAAATAATTTCAAAATAAAAATAATTATTTATAAATGTATTTAAATTATTTTGAGAGTAATTTCGCGGTGAAGGCTGGCATTTCATTAAGGGGGGGGGGGGGGAGGTATGAAGGCATTAACCAGGGGGGGGGTTAATGCCCCATCCCCTATAATAAGCATAAAGATATTAATGTTTTTTAATACTTTTACTAAAAAATAAGTGCATTCCGTTTGAGTTAAAATTTATATTCAATATTTAGCAAATAGTATAGTAGGATAGAAACATTTTAATGTCATTCTAAAATTTCTTATTACTGGGGCGGAATTAATTTTTGAGAATTCCGAAATTCTCATAAACAGATAATAATAACACTGGGTATCTTAGGAACCCATCGAATCCCGTGCAGAATTTTGTAGGGATTTTTTTCATTAGGTAGAAAAATGAGATATGATTAGTCCACTTAGAATTTTACTGGAGTGAGTTACCGCATCTTTTTGTATATAGAACTAATCTCAATTCGGATTTTAATTTTTACTTTCTCTTACCTATATGTATAAGTTAATATACATATATAGAGAGAAAATATTGGATTCATGTCGAAAATTCGATGTCAAGACTTTGATGGATATACCCGTTTTGAGGTCCCCTGAATCCGAAAAAGTGGTTTTCGCGACATGTTCTGTCTGTGTCTGTTTGGGTTCAATTTAAAGCATGGAGGAATTGAGCTAGGAGGTTGAAATTTTATATTTAAGTTAGGCACCCCCCTAGGGCGTGAAAATAAGATTTGAGAAAAATATTTTTCTTCAGGAATGAAAGTTAAAAGAAAACGCAACCAGAATTTTTTCTTTGAAAATGTATTTTAACAGCTGTCGTTTCGGCTTCGGTCAAAGCCATCCTCGGAGCTGTTAGTGGTCATCCGAGGATGGCTTTGACCAAGGCCGAAACGTAAGCTGTTAAAATATATTTTTAAAGAAAAAATTCTGGTTGCGTTTTTTTCTAACTTTCATTCCTGATACAAATTCCACCAGCCATAAAATACTCTTATACCAGCGTTTTCCAAACAGGGAGGCGCGGACTAGTCTAAGGGGAGGCGCGAATATTGGCCACCAGGACCAATTTTCCAAATGATTGCTAGTTTTAATATAAATAAGAATAAATAAAAAAAAATATTTTTATATAAATTTATATTTTTTAGCAATAAAAATTTTTCTTTTTGTATTATTTTATAAAATGGGGGAGGCGTCATAAGATTAATTATTTTTAAGGGAGGCGTGGTAACATAAAGTTTGGAAACCACTGGTTTAGAGAATAACATTTTTTAACGCTGATAGTTTCTACATTACTTTTTAACACCCATTTGTTTATTTTAAATTGTAACGCCTGTTTTTAGAGAATAGACCTGTTTATGTTTTTAAAATACTAGCTTCGCCCCCTGGACCCCCCATCCAACTGGCTCGGGATCGCCTGCGGCGGACTCTCGCCTTTTCTTAATTATGAGAACCCGTGCCGCCCGCCTTTGGCATCTAGACAGGGGGTTTCGTCCCCTGGACCCCCCCCCCCCGCAGCTGGCTCGGGCCCGCCTGCGGTGGACCCTCGCATTTTCCTAATTATGACTGCTTTCCCCGGGAAGGCTCACGTCCATTCTAATTAAATATCTACAGCTATTCAACCCAAGAAATTTTGTCTTTAATTTTTTTTCACTTCCAAATTTAAATATATTATTGTAATTAATCTCTTTTTTATTTTAATAGATTATTTTGGTTAGTATGTGTGGTAACTTCCTGCTATCTGGGTTACTCTTTGATCGTGGGTACTTTAAGAAGTCAAAATAATGTAAGTTACACAGTGAAAACGGATTATTTGCGATGGACAACTGAATTTCCAGCAATCACTGTGTGTCCAAAATTGGAAGATATTAATGTTCTACATCACATTGTGACCGGTTGGATCCTCAACAAGGAATATAGAAGAAGAAGACAGAGGAGGCGGTGGCTAGTTGTTGTTTTGTTTTGAAAAGATGTTTATGTTTTTTGTATTTAACTAGAAAGAATAAATTTGTCTACTGCTTTTATAATTTGAGTTTATTTGTTCTACCTGCGACAATTTGGCGACCGTGACAGGACAATGAAGGGGGTATCGCAAAGATGCCCAGTTGAAACGTGCCAAGGTGGATCACCCGGCGATCACTGGGTCTTCTGTGATGGTGAGTGTGAACAATGGTACCATATTGCGTGTGAAGGAGTGGAGTTGAAAGAATTGAATACAACAGAGGAATACGTCTGTAGAAAGTGTAGAGCAGGGAAGGGTAGGAAAAAGAAGGGTCAAGGCGGGGCAGTAAAGGAGATAGGAATATTAAAAAAAGAGCTGGAGCAAAAAATTAACCAAGTAAACGCTCGGATTCAGGAGGAGATAGAGAGCATAACGGAGAGGATGGAAAAGATCGAAAGAGAGTTAACGGGCAGAATTAAAGATCAGAGACAGACACGAGAAGAAGGGGTGGCCCCGGCAATGAAGGAGGAGTCAAAGATACCCTCGGGACTTATTAAACCAGCTCTAATCACTACCGTGCAATACCTACTGCCTAACTTTGCGGGACGAGACTGGGAGGACCCTCAGGATTTCCTGAAAAGGGCAATGGTTCTCTTTCAACAGTACCAAATCCCTAAAGAGGGATGGGCAAATATTCTAGCGCACAAATTAAAAGGGGAAGCGGAGGCATGGTGGCGCGCGGTAGATACAAGGCAACTCCAATGGGAAGAAATAAGGGTAGATTTCCTGGAACGATTTGACGATGAGGCATTGAAATTACGGTTGAAAGCTAAGCTCTTTGGGGACAAGCAGCCCCGCGGACAATCCGTAGAGGAGTTTCTAGCTGAAAAATGTTCCCTATTTCGCCGATTATTCCCTAAAGAAAAAATAACGTCAGGGTTTGCGATTGAACTGATAGAGCCCGAGATTAGAAGCAGATTGAGAACGGGGGGGACAAATGGAGTGGAACGAGCTACGGGTTAGGGCAAGGCAGATTGAAAAGGATCTAGAAAAAGGAGGGAGAGAAGGGATCGGAAAAGACAGAGGGAGTGAGCGAAGCCAGGAAAGGGTAGTTTGCTTCAGGTGCCAAGAACCAGGCCATACTAGTCGGTTTTGTACCATACAGGGCCAGGGAAACGGAGGGCAGGGCCTCCCCAACGTCCAGGGGAGGAGGTCCTAAAACCCGGCACTGGACATAAGTCCTCGGAAGGCTGCCTCGGCGCCTTCAGTCAGGAAACAAAAAAACCACCCAGTCCAGCGATAGAGGTCGAACATGAGGGGAGGCTATTGGTGGCAAACCTAGATACGCAAGCAAGTGACAATTTCATTAGCGCCAAGGTGACGAAGGAGCTCAAGCTAACATTAAT